>JAECWJ010000352.1:2500-124449 GCA_018150375.1 Drosophila sturtevanti | reverse complement strand
TAAAAAACCGACCTCAAAATTAATTAACACGAGTTGCACTGGTTTTTTAGTTCACTTTTAACCGACGAGGTGCGCGTAGAATCGTTTTGCTCTTTTGTTAATTAAGTTAAATAAAAAAATATCAAAGAAGCTAACTTCGGCCGTGCCGAAGTTTGTATACCCTTAAAGATTAATTGATTATCAGATCAAGATATTTCAAGATATTTTAAAAATTGTAAATATAAAATTTAAATAAATTTTAAGCAAAAAAAAGAAACAGTAAGAAAAAATTCTGGTTAGCCAACGGCCGGTATTGAACCTCCGCTCATGTCATTTCTAGAATTGATCTCTACTTACTGCGCTACCAAACTTAAAATTCACGTTCTCGCTATTTCGATATACATGGCAAGCGGCCAGCTTCCCGCTCTTTAAATTTTCGACTAATTCTAGAAAACAACAACACAATACAAATAGTTTTCTGCCTCTTTCTGTTTTGCACTCAGCTTGTAGTTTTTTCAAGCACGTGTTCGCATATATGTATGTATGTTGTTTGTGTATGCATATAAAAAAGCACATATAAACGTATTTAATTGGCTGCATATGCATACATACTGATGCTGATGGGGGTTGATTCACTGATTTTATTGATTTACCCTCAGCAAGGGAATAAAAATTGCCGAAATTAAAGCGCTCAAACAATACAGGAAACCTCCTTAACTATATGCCAACGCAATCTTCCGCAGAGAACTAAAAATCTCAAAAATCAAAGCCACAACAGAATTCACCTCTAGCATAGAGCGCAACACACCACCAAACAAAATCTAGGCAAACATTCGTCGTTTTTCGACTAACTTCAACAAAAACCATACACTGTATCACCGATACATCCAATAATCAAATGATAATAGAACGAAGCTCCATAGCCAATTCTTTTGCCCAACACTGGTCCAACCAGTCCAAAGACGAAAACTTTGACCAAAACTTTATTACCAATAAATTCAGAGAAAAACATATAAATTACATACCCATCCCATCAGCTCTTACAATACAAACAGACATCACCCAAATTGAATTACTATCCTCATTAAACTCACTCAAAGGTACAACTTCCGGCCTAAACAGAATCTTATACCCCATGATAAAAACACCTCTCAAACCGTCAAAACCAGGATCATCACCTTATTCAACAACATTTTTAACACAGTTATCCTACAAAACCAGCCTAGTAATACCCATACTAAAACATAATTCAAACAAAACAGAAATAAGTAACTATAGACCAATCTCACTGAATTGCTGCCTAGCTAAAACCCTAGAAAAAATAATAGCTAAAAGACTGGTGGTTTGTCACCAACAATAAACCTCCATCCCAACCAGACCGGATTTATGCACGGCAAATCGGTTTCAGACGGTCTGCTCCTTGCAGACCATCTGATAACCAAGTCGTTGACCAACTTATGAGCTGGAAAGTACGCCCCAAAATGATCAATTTTATTAAAAATTTCATGTCCAACAGGAAAATCAAAATCAAAGTGAAAAATGCAATTAGTCACCCATACCCACTTTTCAATGGCATCCCCCCATCTCTTTTTAATTGCCTACAACAAAGTCTCAAACATCATCAGCCTACAAAAAGAAGTACAATTCAGTGCATACGCGGATGATTCTTCCTCATAGTCCCCCTTCACAAAGAAAAAAACCAAACTTATAACCTGGACTCCTTGTTCTCCAATATCCAAGAATGGTGCACTTATTCAGGAGCATTACTTTCACTTCAAAAATGCCAACACCTTCACATTTGAAGTAAACAAAATTGCATCTGCCACATTTCATGCAACAATATGCAAATACCATTAGACCCCAGCCTAAAAGTCTTAGAACTAACAATAAACAACAAATACAGATGGGACTCACACATTAAACAAACCCAGCCAGCTTTAAATAAAAAACTTAACGTTATAAAATGCTTAGCAAGTCCTAAATTCAATTGTAATACACACACACTTATTAACACAACAAAATCTACATTGATAGCGAAAATAGAGTATGCGCTTTTCATTTACGGCCATACACCAAAATCAACACTCAACAAATTAAAAACCATATTCAAAGCTGCGATACGCATATCACTAGGAGCACTACGCTCAACACTTATCCCCAACTTACTTTTTGAATCCAATATACCCACTATCGAACAAAAAAGAGACCACAATACAACCAGAGCGTACAGAACCCTACTAAACAGTACAAATACACCTCTCCATAAATACATCAAGCAAAAAAGCACCCAAAAAAGGAACAAACAAAACTTCAACAATAGAAAGTCATTTTTTCATGCAAAGAACACAAAATTCCTTACCTCCCACCTCCCAGCAAAACAACTACCCCTTAGTGGCTATTCTCACCTTCCCTTATCAATATCACACTACAAAAATTTAGAAAAACCAATACACTACCAAGCACATACAGGCAACAGTTTCTTGAGATAAAGGAGAAATACAACAACCACACATTTATATACACAGACGGATCGTTACAAAACGACACTGCTACTTTCGCTATCACCACAGAGAACGAAACCCTAATAAGAGGCATATTACCCCAGTTTTCATCTATTCTATCAGCAGAGACTACAGGTATTCTATAAGCAATAAAACTAGCACAAAATGAAGTAAGCAAGTCGTCCCTGCCGACTTGGAGTATACCCTGTACCAATAAGAGATTTGTTACAAACTCAAACTCCTTCCAAATCTCCAGTAATTGAATATAAATTATTTTATAAAATTCTGCTAGCATTTTAGCTGCTGCTGCCCATAGAATTTCAGTACAAAACATATATATGTATATCTCCGATATTTATTGACCGATTTCGATCAAATTTGGTCAGACGGTACATATTGGCCATATAATTGAGTTTGCCAAAAAGAAATACTGTAGCTTCAATACAACTCTAGTTAGTTTTTTCTAATTTGCGGGGGCGGAAGTGGGTGTGGCAATAATTTGAAACAAACTTGATCTACGTACACACTAGACGGATGTTGATACCAAGTTTGGTTACTCTAGCTCTTATAGTTTCTGAGATTTAGGTGTTAATACGGACGGACGGACAGACGGACATGGCTATATCGACTCGGCTATTGATGCTGATCAAGAATATATATACTTTATGGTGTCGGAAAATTTTCCTTCTGCCTGTTACATACATTTTAGCGACTTTAATATACCCTTGAACCATACGGGTACAGGGTATAAAGAAACCGGTAACGTCATAATTTGCTCCGACTCCCTTCCATGCTTAAAGTCCATTCGAAACGTTAACAACAATAACCCATATCCCACAACTATCAGAACCCTCCTCACAAAAACTGCTCCTAAAATAAAACTCCTCTGGATTCCCAGCCATTGTTGCATTGAAGGAAACGAGCTATCCGACACCATAGCCAAATCCACAATAAGCATACCGTTACACTACACCGCAAACTTCAACACAATAGACATTAACAAACACCTATTAAACAATATAGCCCAACAACTCAAACAAAACATAGAACGCTGCAATACCTGGTAGCAACAACTAAACACTAACCTATCAAACACTTCCCACTACCTTAAAAAGTCCAATCTAGATAACATTATACGCAAGGACCAGATTAAAATACTAAGACTCAGATTAGGACACACAAGGCTAACACACCAATACTACATCACCCCCGACAATATAATACCATGCCCAAACTGTTATACAACAACTGACCTCAACATTAAACACATACTAACCAATTGCCCCGCAACATCAGAGCTTCTAAGGAAAACATCCTCAAAATAATAAAATTCCTTAAACTCACAAACACATATCGATTCATATAAATATAAAATATAAATATAAACACAAAAAATGGAAATATGTAAATAACATACACTACGAGCCGAAGGCCTTAGCAGCCAGTGCTCTTATTATAAGTTAGGTTTAATTTTAATTAAGTCTATCTGTATTATAAATAAAATAAAAAATAAAATGAATAAAAATTGCGTATCGTTCTGGATTCAATTTAGATAAATGGGGAAATCCAAAAATTACAAAGAAATATAATTTTTCATCAGCTAAAACTACCTCATCAGACATTTTTAAGCACGGAATTAGAAATCCCACATTTTGTAAAAGGATACATATATATATATATATATATATATATATATATATATATATATATATATATATATATACATGTTTTAATATAACATTACTTAATGCTGTCAATTAACAATTCGCATATTTCTGATAAAAATACATGTGCTCTTCATCTGCATTTCGTTCCTGCCTGTATAAAGCCGTACATCACCTTGTCAAGTCACGGCACCTTCTTTGGTGTTGCCCTGCTAACGTATCCCTGGGTCCGCTTTATATAGACCATTTCCTTCAACTTACTGAACAGGCATCCATTTGGTGCAAATTATTGTTTCAGCTCAGACGCCGGAACCAAAATCATTTGTATCATTTCATAACGACACACGGGTAGAAATGATTCGATAAAGTTGACCAGAAAGTTCCGGTATTCCTTGCCTGTTGCCCGAAATATGCTTTGACGAGTATTACCTAAAGCAACCGCCAATAGTCGAAATATATGGGGTTTGCTTCACCACGCCTCATAATGTATAATACCGACTAACAATATGAATGTAAATCAGAATCTGGGAGAGCGTCCCCTAATGAATGACGATGATATATTTGTGGTCGAACGTCAATGTTGGGAATTACAGCAATCATCTCCCGCTGACCACCCCATCGCAGTTAGTCTATGGCAATCGTACATATTCGGATAATCCAAATCCCAACTACATATAATTTTAAAAATTTGGAGGGTAATTTGTTATACGACGTATCGTAAAAATGACGGCAACTTTGGACATAAAAGATGAAATATGGAGCCATCAAATGAACAGTTCCAATATGCAAAAATCAAATCAAAATGCTGGCCATCAATCATCATCATCAGATTCCTGGCGATCCAGTGAATGTTAGTCGGAATTTGGGTTCAAAATATGATTTCAATAAAATGCAAATGGACCAGTCTACAATAAACCAAAAAATGTAAATAATTTCACTATGGTTTACTAGAATCGGTTGACTATATCACACTAATTTTTGATTTTCCATTTCTGTTAACTACTACATCTGTACAATACTTGATAATTGATTTCAACTAAAAGGAATATGCTTAATTCAATATAACTCCAATTATTTGATTTTTCCTTTACGTGATGGAAGTGGAAGCGGCAACATTTTGAAACAAACTTGATCTGCATAGATTTGAGACAGATATTCACACCGAATTCGGTTGCTCTAGCTCTTATAGTCTCCGAGATCTAGGTGATCATTCCAATTCATGCTTTAAGGGGTCAGGGTTTTCTGCCTGTTACATTCATTTTAACAGCTTTAATAGACCCTTTTACTATATGGGTACAGAGTATAAAATACGAAAATTATTTTATTATTTATTATTATAGTAACCACTAATATGCATTTATTTTGCATTAAAAAACAAAATGGCTCACTTTTAAAAATTTTGTGTTAAAATTTAATTTTTGTTTTTCAAAATTGCTTAAAGATGAGAAATACGTTATTAAAATAAAAAAAATTCAGTGGTTCGTGTTTTAGGTTAATCGGTTCTACAGTCTTTTATAATGCTTCCCCCGCGACTAAGAAAAATGGGTTCGAGAAAGAGCGTTTATAGTTTTTGCACCAATATAATATGTCGGGAATTCACAATTTTAATATCAAAACTTAAAATATGGCATCGCCATAATAAACTTCCATTTTTTACCACCTATATTTACGTACAGCGTTTTTAGGTACAATAGATTTTTGGTTTGTTTACAATAAGAAATACATAATTACGAATCCACACCATCAAAAACGATAGTTTATATGGTGTGCCGTGTAGTTTAGTCGCGAATTCCTTGAAGGTCGTCCAAAAACATAAGTGATCTGCGTGAACTGATAGTGCAAAATCGATCCTTGCACATTAGTTCCACTTCAATATATTCGGCATAAGCACTTAGATGGGAAAATGATTTGTTCCCGTTGAATAACCTAAAACTCACCAATTTCTCAAAAAATGTTAACGTTGATTGAAGTAAGGAAATACTTAAAAAGGTCGACAAAAAACGTTTAGAAAATCGTACATGAGAATGAGCCGAAAACTGAACTGTAGTATGTGATATGCCAAATAAGCATATGCCCACCGTATTGTAGTGTATACAATATGTAAAGTGGTCATATGCCCAAACTAAATGTTAGAGTATCAAGCGCCTAAACATAGAGACTTTGTCGCTTTGTTTACATAATATAACTGCCGCCAAGTGCCGTAATATGATCAGCCACTTATATGTGGACTGGCCCGCAGCGTGAGATCTGCAGCGTAAGCACTATGACTTTTTGACCATTTGGTACCATATGCCTTCTGCATCTACATATATTACAATATATACAAATACATATGACATGCCATACTTATTCTTCTGTTCGAACGGAATAACGCGTTCGGTCGCTGCTTTGAGCGACAGGACTCCAAAATCACTTATGCACTTTTATGCAAAGTCCATTTGAAATAAAGAGAGACCGATGCTTATGAATTCGGATTTTAAATAAAGAACAGGTATTTCATTCAAGATTGAAGGAATATGAAATTCTTTTTACAGAACAGCTATCAACCGTGCGGGTGTACCAAGATTAGCCAAATCCAACAAAAGTTCTTCGAGCACGAAGCACTTCGAAGCAAACACTCACCTATTTCTTCGGGAGAATGGTTCATGTAAACAAATTTTTCTTATTTTTTAAATTTTGTATACCGTTCTTTTATCCTGAAACTGAAGGATAAGTTTAAAGTCACTAAAATGTACATATGTAACAGGCAAGAGAGACTTCGACCAAAGTTCATAGATTTCTGGTCTGGATCCATCCTTATAACCACCCATATCTTTAAGACTATTAAAGTAAGGTAGTTAATTTATTTTAAATTTTACTACTCCCACTTCCTCACCCGTAATCTGTTGCTAGATTAAGTGAATCGTGCTGAAAACAAATCATTCGCCATCATGACAATGCGAGCTCTCACATCTCGGCAAACAGGTGAATTTTTAATCAGTCAAAACATAGAATTGATGACTCATCCGCCCTACAGTCCCGACTTGGCACCTTATGACTTCTTTTTATTCTATCAAATCAAAAAACTAAGCAGTTCGCAATCTATGTAATGGAGGCGTCTCAAGAATGGAAAAACTACTATGAAAAATGGGTAACTGCATAAAACGTATTATATTTTTATTTGGCACCTTTCATAGTATAGCACTATGTACTAGCTGTTAAGGTAATCTAAAAATATTTTAGATATAAGTTAAAAGGATCTGTCTTAAAATGTAATTAAGTGATAGAGATTTTACCAAATTTAAAATTACCCAATTCCACATATTTAAGAATATTTTCCAATATTTTGGAGTAGATAAGAACGTACGCACGAGCAGATTGACTCATCGACGACGCACAGTGGGGCTATCGCTCATTTCGCTTGTCAAAAATCATATCTTCTAAAGTAGTGAAGCGATTTTCAAAATTTAAAAAGCATTAATGATAGCATTAATGATAGCTAATTCCTTAAGCTTCAAATTGAGTGGTTGCCGAAGGTGCCGCGTGAGCGGGTTACCTTGATATTGGGCAGAGGCCCCACTGTGCGGCGTTTGTGGAACGACAAGTAGTCTGTAATTAGTGAACGCTTGGCTGGATCAAGCTGAGCTTGTACTCTTATCGAGGATATATAGAAACTCACGTAGAAATTCGATTACAACATTTTTTATTTTTGAGAATCTTACCTCCACAACCTCCACACACTTTTATTAATGTGGTTGGATGA
This sequence comes from Drosophila sturtevanti, assembly GCA_018150375.1. Lineage (NCBI taxonomy): Eukaryota > Metazoa > Arthropoda > Insecta > Diptera > Drosophilidae > Drosophila > Drosophila sturtevanti. The sequence continues at coordinate 116,563 of JAECWJ010000352.1, read as the reverse complement.
ATTATTTGTTGATTCGTAAAATCGTTTGAAGTTTCATCCATGAACGACAGCTGAGACGACGAAATATTTGAGTTGGTGTCTAGTAAGTCTTTAGTATGGCTGGAACTCCTATACCCAATAATTACGGGGGAGAAACTCTCAGGGCTGGGGGAATCTTGGTGATAGGCTGCTAGTATATCAGTATATGATTGAAACGATGCATTCATTGCAAACAATTCGAATAATTTGTATCGCTTAAGGCATGAGGACAGTTGTTCCTGATTATTGCTTAACCTGGAAAAATACAAATTAGAAAAATTAAATAGGTGGGTGTTGTAAATGTTATAACAAAATACCAGAAATCATAAAACTGGCTTGTCAAATGGTTGATTACTGGACCTAAGTTATTTTATGTGAGTACTTGTAATTTATGATCAAATCAATAATTACATAGGTAAAACTAGAGTAAAATATTTTAAAGTTTTTATACCCTTGCAGAGGGTATATTAATTTTGGTCAGAAGTTTGCAACGCCCAGAGGGAAGCATCTCCGACTATATAAAGTATATATATTCTTGATCAGCATGAATACCCGAGTCAATATTACCATGTCCGTCTGTCTGGATCAACAGCTTCTCCCCCGAGACCATAAGAGCTACAGAGCTGAAATTTTCAGCATAGGCTCCTTTTTGCTGCAGGCATTGTATATCTCGGAATCATCCCGATCGGACGACTATATCATATAGCTCCCATATGACCGATCGGTCATGAATAAGGCTTATCCTCAATAACTCTGTTGTTTTTCAACCGAATGCCACGAAATTTATTATGATATTTGTGAGTTTAATATACTTCTTAATACTTCAATCAAGTTTTATCAGAATCGGTTGGCTATATCATATAGCTGCTTTAGGAACAATCGGAAAAAAAAAATTGTGTGAAAAATTTTTTTCTCAAGCTCAAAATTTTGAATTTGTAAATTTGGTATGTTTAATTTACAATAATGCTTCCGGTAAATTATATAGAGAAAATCTGCAAGGGTATACGAACTTCGGCACGGCCGTAGTTAGTCCATCTTTCTAGTTATTTTTCTTTTATGGATATTTTTTAGAGTCACTAAGAATCAAATAAGGGATATAATAATTTCGTTAATGCACCTAAAAAGTTACTTCACGGACTTAGATGTATGCTTCGAGCCATTTTAGCCTTGAATTAGAATCGTTACATTGTGTCGCGAACTTGAACTTTTCGACCAACGCCAGATCAAGAGAAACATCCCTCAAAATGATTGATGACACCATTTTTAAAGTTTTTTTTTTGCAACTCTTTCGATGATTTTTAAACAAATTCGCCTTCGCCTTTTTGATGCTTTTATCGTGTCATTTTTTTGGCAGATATGTACATATACAATTGGTTTTTGTTTTGTTTGCCATACTTTGAAAAATCAATTTGGCAAATCAAAAAAAATTTCTAGAGGGTTTATTTTTCACAATTTTCGACATTAAATACACTGCTGGTCTTAGGTAAGACGCACCTACCTTATTCTCAAATAAAGTATTCTATTTGTTATCAGACATGCATAAGCTGACCAAAATATTTTTTTATTAAAGTACGAATCTTGTTCGAAAAGCACATGCACATTTTGGGTTGATTTCCGAAAACATAACGGTACATTGTTCGAATTGCTTCCAACTCGATGAAGTCAGCACCTAAAATTAAGGAATTAGCTGCAGTAAACGCCAGTCTTTCCACTGTTCAACGTACGATCAGGAATGCAAAACGTCTAAAAATCAAGAAAAAAACACTTCTGAACGCTATTCGCAAATCAAAACGCCTTTAATTTGCTAAGGAACACATGATATGGACTGTTCAATTAAACACTCGACTGAATGGTTGGCGTTTAGTTGTTTTTTCTAATGAAAAACGTTTTAATTTAGTTAGTTCTATTTTCATAATTTGCGAAAAGATGAGTTGTACTTAAGCCGTCATCACAGCCGAGAAGGTCATGGTGTGGGGCGCCATCACGTATTATGGAACGATGGACTTAATATTTATAGACCAGAAAATGAACGCTGAGTGTTTCAAAACGTTGTTTGGAGTCCGTATTTCCAAAACTTAAAGAACTTTTTGGGACAATACCATGGATCTTTCAACAAGATAACGCCCCGATCCATAACGCTCGAGTGGTAAAGTCCTTTGTGTCTAGTTAAAACGTTAATATCATGGCTTGGCCGCCATATTCTCCAGACCTTAACATTATTGAAAACGAATGGGCTGGCTTTCAAATAAAGTATATGAAGGAGGAAAGCAGTACGATGACAAAGAAGAATGTCGATAAATTTGCCTCTTTGAATAACGAGAATACACCAAAAAAAAGGCCAGCTTTTCGCCGGTTTGCAGAAATTGATCGTGGTCGTAGTTCATTCGCTGACGAATTACGTGGAGATCATCCAAAATCGGCTCAAAAAAAAACTTGATTCGATAGTGGTGCTTCATTAGACTTTTATAAAATTGTGACAGTTTATTAATAATGGATATTTGCGTATGAACTAAACAGCAAACGACGGTGTGGCTATTCCAAGATGACTGTTCCGCAGAAGCAACTTGGCGGCCTTCTTCGGAAAAACTCGTAAAACCAACAACCGAAGACGAATCATTCTCCATCATGACAATGCGAGCTCTCATACATGTTGGCAAGCAGGTGAATTTTTAAGCAGTCAAAACATCGAATTGATGACTGATTTATTCCCTCACATCACAGAAAAGCTGAGTGTTATAAATTTTTGTTCTTTTTTGCTAAAATGTAAATAGAAAAATATATATGCCGAAATATAAATAGTAGCCCTCCTATTAATTATAATATCTACGATGCATCATTTTTGTATAAGTGAATATATGGTAGTGTGTCTATCTCAGTTTTGGATTGGCTGTAGGTCACCCTTCGTGTTACTCACAACTAGCTCCGCTGAGCTCAGCAAAAGGTCTCTTGCGCTCCGGTAACGAGCGCTATATAAGCAAAATGTTAAGATTTATTGAAAGACCAATACGATACAGCTTGGTCTATCAATATCTCTACTCATATCACGTAAAATATATAAAAGGTTTCACCCATTTATTAGCTAGATTTCCCCTGCTTTTCCTCACTGGATTAAGATTAGCCTTTAATGGAAATTAATACCAATTCGTATCAAATCACAATTTTACCAAATCTTATCACGAGTTGATCGATTCATAATTTGTAAACTATTTTAAACTAATAATTAGTTTTAGTGGTAAGCCACTAAGACCGCACACTAGTTTGATTAAAAAATTCAAAACGGAAGCGATAATAAAATCTTTCATTCTGGACAAATTTAAAAATTCTTTCATGGCTTTACGATTAGTATATCAATAAGTCTGTCAAGAAACAGTTTACACAATGGGTAAAAAAAATGTTTTCGCTTTAGATATAAAAATAATGAGTTTTTATTTAACTTAACAACTAACTAACTTTTATTTAACTAAACAAACTCAGTGCTTTGCAGTTTTAAAGGTAATATTAAGTAAAGTTTTAAAAAAAAAAAAAACCAAAACAATCAGAGTAAAACAAAAAAAATCAACAAAAACTTAGATTACTCGTTTCTGATACTGTCAAGAAACTCTTTACACATTTCATATATCTTGTTTTAAATTTAATACGTATATAATACTAATTATTGCTAATTTTGAAAACTTGAATATTTACATGTTGGAGCCATTTATACCCTTGCAGAGGGTATATTAATTTTGGTCAGAAGTTTGCAACGCACAGAAGGAATCATCTCCGACTATATAAAGTATATATATTCTTGATCAGCATGAATAGACGAATGGATCTAGCCCTGTCCGTCTGTCCGTCTGTCCGTCTGTCCGTCTGTCCATCTGTCTGGATCAACAGCTTCTCCTCCGAGACCATAAGAGCTACAGAGCTTTTTTCAACATAGGTTTCTTTTTGCTGCTCGCATTGTATATCTCTGAATCATCCCGATCGGACAACTATATCATATAGCTCCCATAGGAACGATCGGTCATGAATAAGGTGTATCCTCAATAACTCTGTTGTTTTTTAACCGAATGCCACGAAATTTGATATTTGTGAGTTTAATATACTTCTTAATAGTTCAATCAAGTTTGATCAGAATCGGTTGACTATGTCATATAGCTGCTATAGGAAGAATCGGTCCAAAAAAAAATGTTGTATTATAATGTTGAATTATATAGAGAAAATCTGCAAGGGTATACGAACTTCGGCACGGCCGAATTTAGTCCATCTTTCTAGTTTTTCATTAAATTCGTAAAGTTTTGAATGTAATCTGAAGGGATCTTTTTGCACTCTATTACAAACACCTTCAGTTGTCCACGGTTCGTTGAATTCCTTTTGCCGATTTTTTTTTAGGTAGGACCACGCATGTTCGATTGGGTTAAGATCAGACCTCTGGGGTGGTGTATCTAAGACTTTTCCGGCATTCATTATATTTTCTATAAATACTAATTCACCTACTCCTCTGCTGGATATACATCCCCAAACCATAACCGACAACTTTCCAAATTTAACAGTCGGAATAATATTTTTTGTTCATAGGCAGTAGATACTTTCCGCCATACTTTGGGCGGACCATCGTTGAAGTACAACATTATTTTCGTCTCGTCGCAAAATATAACATCTTCCCAATAGTCTGCTGGGTGACTGCTCATATTTTTTTTTTCATATTAATCGATTATAGGTTTTCTTGCCACTCTCGAACAATACTCATGCCGTAGAATGGCCTGACGCACCGTTTCAACGTCACACTCTTTTTTGAGGCCTTTGGCAAGAGTTCTGATGAAAATTTGCGGATTTCTCTTTATCTTCCGCATAAGACGGTATGCCAGTTCGGATATCTTTTTGTTCCGGCCACCTCCACTCTCTGTATCTAGTCTTCCTTCGTTTTCCGCGGGACTTATAACGTTATAAATGGTTTTCCTGCACACGGAAAACATTTCGACCAGTTCGGGAACGGATTTACCCAACTGCCGATTGTAACAAAACAATTCGACCAGATCAAAGCTCAATCTTTTACCGGGCATTTTCAATATAAATTCAAATTCCTTTTCAGATGTGCGTGATCAGCCAAATTTCGCAAAAAGTAAAACAAACGCTAAAATAGAGCTACATTAAGATAAAGCCCTGTCAATTCTAAGAATGCTACCAAAACAGATGAAGAGAATGAAATGTATAAAGAGTTTCTTGACAGTGTCAAAAACGAGTAATCTAAGAGATAGAGCAACCAAATTTTTGTAGATCCGTATAGTGTGCAGGCAGATCAAGTTTGTTTCCGCCCCCGCAAATTAGGAAAAACCGTAACTAGAGTTGTATTAAAGCTATCATATTATTTTTTGGTACAATCAATTAAATAGCCAATATGTACCGTCAGACCAAATTTAGTTGAAATCGGTCAATAAATATCGAAGATAATACGTATATATGTTAGCGCTGAAATGCCATGGGCAGCAGCAGCTGAAATGTGTAGTAAGCGAGAAAGCATGCGTTGGCTGTTTCGGCTTGTTAAGAGAATTTTATAAAATAATTTATGTTGAATTAATGGGGATTTGGAAGGAGTTTGAGTTTATAAAATACCTCTTATTGGTACAGTGTATACTCCCAGTCGGCAAGGACGACTTGTATACTTCATTATATCCAAAGCCAAAAAATTTTGTTTTACCCACTGCGTAAACTGTTTCTTGACAGACTGTGTGTTGGTCGCGGCAAGGCGTAATAAAACAAAGATTGACAAAAATGGTTTATTTCACTTACAATTTTCTTGACAGCGGTGCTGTATTTACTATAGTTAAAAATCCCGCCTGTTGATGAGTGGGACTCAACATGCTGCTAACATGGGAAATTATTGGAGATTAAGAACATACCCTGATAACCAACAGCAATGTTAAAGCCTGTTATCTATGAAAGGTGTCTCAAAAGTTCGCACTGGTTTGTCTTCGGGTTGTACCAAATTTTTTCTTGCATTGATCAGCAATCCCGATTAAGACGCAGGCGTAGTGTTTCTCCAAGCCATAAATATTTGCTACATTACGGACCATTGTGTAAATTTTTGTGGGCTTTGTGCGTTTTCTTTAATACGACTCCCCAAAAAGACTGAATATTCTTTTTTCTTCTCGAAGTATTATGCTACACTCGCAATCGAAATCAAGCTTTGGAAGGAAGAACACTTCACGTTCTACTTTCCAATCAAGCTCGTTGTTTTCCAAGCGTCATATAACGCTTTATCTAGTAGAAACTATAAAATTTGTGTCACTATCCAACAAGACGGCACCTTTACAAAATATTTTTCGGTTTGTGGCCTATTTATTTTGGAAATCCGCTTTAACTAATCGTAGTGGTTTCAGTTGAGATATGTATGCATGTAAGTGTATGTTATAAATATTTCGTGAGGGTTTCTGTCCTCCGAGATCCTTAAAACTACGTAGCTGAACTTTTGCAGATTTATGCACCAGGTATTGAATATCTCGCAATCATTCTGACGAAATAAACATTCATCAACATCAGTTCAACCATAATAACATACACGTATTCCGCACGAATATTTCGTATTAGTTAATGTGATTCTAAAAATTTGTTTCAAATTTGATCAAAATAGCAAGTATGTGAAATTTTTTTCTCTCTTTTTGTTTAATTGAATCCAAATTCGTTTACTAAAATGTTCTCTTCCTATGACGTCTTTTGAGTTGAAAATTCTTAAATTTTATAATTTTTCTAAAAAGCTGATCCTAAATGTCTAAATTAAATACATTTAAGTCTTCGGCTTACATTACAACATTTCTTTGAATAAACAAATGCAAAACCAAATTATTGATCTTATTTTTATATAAATGCTGATGGTAAAATAAAATTTATAAGCAGTTCTGGAAAGCAAGAATAGCATCAATTTTGTTTGTGATTGATTCTTCCAACTGCGTTGTTTCTAGAACTGACCCTCTAGTCCTCCCGGAAGACAAATTTCACCCCACTTTATAATTGACTATTGATCTACCTTTTCGAGCACCAATTGTTGGTGTTAATACAAAGCCTAGATCACGTAACTTTCATAAAGCGAACTTTCTTAAATTGAACGAGCTTATTCTTTCAACAGATTGGTCCCCTTTATAGAATTGTTCAGACATGGATCAACCTATTCCTATTTTTTACAATACTCTCGATTCGCTTCTTAGGGTTTGTGTCCCATGCAGGATGCCAGTGTTGTCTCATCGACCCTCCTGGTTTTCTCGTGAGTTATCTAACTTAAAGATCTTGAAATCGAGACATTATAAAAAGTGCAAGAAATCATGTCGTCCCTCTGATTTCGCTCGTTATATAGTCGCACGCTCGGATTTTATGAGGCTTAACACGCAATGTTATAAGAACTACCTTCAGCGTTGCAAATTTGAGTTCTCACAAAATCCGAAATTATTCTATAACTTTGTCAATTCTAAACGTAAGACGTCCGTCCTTCCATCCCGAATTTCTTTTGAAAATAATACAGCGGACACTGATCAAGAAATTGCTGATTTGTTTGCTGATTTTTTTTCAAACAACTTATTCCTCCACGGAATATCGAGCGAATCTTTCGTATCCTTACCAGTTGAGAAAGTCTAATTGTATCTATAATCCTTTGATTGATGAAAGTTCGTTACTTAGCGTGCTTAATTTAGTAAAACCAGTGTACTCTCCTGGCCCCGATGGGATACCAGGCTGTGTACTCAGATTTTGCGCAGAGGCTCTATGTAAGCCAATTTTAAAACTTTTTGAATTGTCCGTTAACTCTTCAACTTTTCCATCTATTTGGAAGAAATCCTATATCATTCCTCTTTATAAGAATAGTAGGAAATCCGATGCAACGAACTATAGGGGTATCTCTAAATTGTCCGCTATTCCTAAAGCGTTTGAAAAGATAATTACTTCTCAATTGCAACATTTTTGTAGCTCTATTATTTCACCAACTCAGCATGGGTTTGTGAAACATAGATCTACAACCACTAACCTATTAGAATTTACATCTTTGACGATCGAAGGATTTAAGAATGCAAGGCAAACTGATGTCGTTTACACTGATTTCAGTAAGGCTTTTGATTCTGTTAATCATGCGTTACTTCTTCTTAAATTAAGTAATATTGGCTTTCCAAGCCCTTTACTTGGTTGGATTCGAGAATATCTGACAAAAAGAACTCAAAAGGTTCTTTTCAAGTCTTCATATTCTAGGTCCATCCATGTGACTTCGGGAGTGCCTCAGGGCAGTCATCTGGGACCTTTGCTTTTCACATTATTCATAAACGATCTTCCCTCAGTCATAAATCACTCTCGAGTCTTTATGTATGCGGATGACGTTAAGATTTGTCTTAGTTTTAAGGACATGGCCTCCCCATTTCGGTTGCAATCTGACCTTCACAACTTCGAGTCTTGGTGTGGACTTAACTTGCTTAACCTCAACACTTCTAAATGTAGTGTATTAACTTTTTTCAGAAATACTCCACAGATTGTGACATATTTTCTTAATAATAGTCCTTTAAAACGCCTCGATGAGATAAATGACTTGGGTGTCCTTATGGACCGAAAGTTATCTTTTAAGTCTCATATTTCCACTACTGTCGGCAAAGCTATGGGAGTTCTTGGGTTTGTAAAAAGATGGTCAAAGGAATTTAATGACCCTTACACAACCAAAATTCTCTTTACTTCATTGGTCCGTCCTATCCTTGAGTATTGATCTTGCATATGGGCACCTCAATATGACTCACACCAAGCAAGAATTGAATTTGTCCAAAAGCAGTTCCTACTCTTTGCTCTTCGTGGTCTGAACTGGGATCGCAATATCAATTTACCATCGTACTCTAAAAGACTTCTTTTACTTAACCTATCTTCTTTAACTAACCGTAGAGTAATGCTTGGCGTGATCTTCATCCACAAGCTCCTTAATGGTGATATAGACTCGCCTGAGCTATTGAGCCGCGTAGCTTTATCTGTTCCTTGTAGACCTACTAGAAATTTCATACCTCTATCACTTCCACGCTGTTCTACTAACTATGCTATGCATGAACCTTTTCGAGTCCTTTGTTCTGATTACAACCGCCTTTACAGTGTAATCAGTTCTGAGCTCTCTCTTCCTTTACTAAAAACTTCTATTTTAGCTTATTTAGTTCGTAACTAGATGTAGAATTCGTTTATTTGTCTGTGTTTTGTGATCTTGTTCCCGCGTCTCGAGCCGTACGTTATGCGGTATGCGCCCCTCGGTCGGTTGAGCGGGAGGTGTGGGCACTTAGTGCACCCGTTGGGATTCGCGCGTTAAAAAAAAAAAAAAAAGATGCCTTGTGGATGAAACTCGGTTCTAAAGTTTAAAGGATTAAAGGTTTAAAGGTTCTAACGACAACAAACTTTAAATAAAGTGTCTCTTGCAATTTTTATACCCTGTACCCGTAGGGTTCAAGGGTATATTAAAGTCGCTAAAATGCATGTAACAGGGAGAAGGAAAATTTTCCGACCCCATAAAGTATACATATATATTCTTGATCAGCATCAACAGCCGAGTCGATATGACCATGTCCGTCTGTCCGTCCGTCCGTATGAACACCTAGATCTCAGAGACTATAAGAGCTAGAGTAACCAAACTTGGTGTCAACATCCGTCTATTGTATACGCAGATCAAGTTTGTTTCAAATTTTTGCCGCGCCCACTTCCGCCCCCTCAAATTAGAAAAAACTATAACTTGTGTTGTATTAAAGCTACAGTATTTATTTTTGGTAGACTCAATTATATAGCCAATATGTACCATCTGACCGAATTTGACCGAAATCGGTCAACAAATATCGGCGATAATACGTATATATATATTTTGCACTGAAATTCTATGGGCAGCAGCAGCTGAAATGTGTGAATGAGATAGCATGCGCATGTTGCTTTGTACCGAATGACGCATTAGTTTCGTTCACTGAAATGAGTGAGCGAGAAAGCATGAATTTGATGTTTCTGCTTGCTAGGAGAATTTTATAAAATAATTTAAATTCAATTAATAGGGATTTGGATGGAGTTTAAGTTTATAAAATATACCTCTTATTGGTACAGGGTATAAGTATACTCCAAGTCGGCAGGGACGACTTGCTTACTTCATTAATTCTAGCAACGTATAAATGTGAGTCCATGGACCTAAGCGGTCTAAAAGAAATGACTATAAAAAGAGATATCTTCCAACATTTAATAGTCAAATAAAGAAATTGTAAGGATATACGAACTCGGCACGCCCGAAGCCATCCCAAAGCTTCTACCTTTGATTTTAAAATTCTTGTCGCGGCACTTGGATGCAGTGTAACGCCAACAAAATAACTTGTGTTATGTCGTTATCGAAGATCTTAGTAATTGTAAAAGAATTTTTGGAGATAGGCTCCTTGCGGTAAACGACTTATTTTTATGTTTTCATACACATAAGTCCAGAAAGTAGTTTGTCCAAACATTTATTGTTTATGCTCTGTACCCAGGACATAAACCAAATTATGTAATTATGTAAATAAGAGTAACATAGAGAACAACTATAATTATTATGCTTGAAATGAAAAAGGACAGCTTCAAAAGTATATTAATAAAACAAAGTGATGGAAGCAACAAAGTCAGAGCAGGACCATGTAATTTCAGGTAAATCAAAACCCCCAAATACAGTTAAGTGTTCAATTCAAGTTGCCATGTTGGATTGTGCCGAAATAAGCAAATAAGAACTTGAGGTTGAAGTCACTACTCACGAACTTACTCACCTGATTTTTGGAAGTTACTTGTGTGTATTAGTTCACAATAATATAACCTCCATCTGATTAAGTCCAAATATTGAAAATGTTACTGAAAGAAGAATTAAATTCAAATATTATATCTTCAAATAGTGTTGAAATTTTAGATTAAGTTGTTCTCTATTCTGACAGGCCACATAAGGCCAAGCATGTTCCAGGATTTGAAGAAGTAGAGGTAATATTGTATTATTTGACGGGACATCGAGTTTTCTTTTTGACTGTGTATTCTTTTACTAATATGTGGTCCGACCAAAAACTGTTAGTCCAAAGAAGTCAGACAGTTCGACCGAATCACGAATTTAAAAGCAATGATTAGTAGTGACAGTATTTAAGTACGGGATCAAGACTGGAGTCTCATAGGAATAGGTTTGAAGTTTCTGCATAGAATTAAATGGGTGTGAGTGAATGCTGTACAAATTGTCTCTGTCGACAGTTTGTGGTCTCACCCACTCCAATGTACAGCAGTTAATGAGTACACTAAAATTGGTGTGCAGTTATTTTACTACACAGTGAGTTATTTTTATTAAGTTGCTGTAAGCAAAACTTAAAAATGTCATTGCACAGTGGTTCCGCCCATAGGCCAAAAATCAAAAAGTCGATCGCAAATTGTCTCTAAAATGTTCAAACTTTTTGATGTGACACCGGTTTTTTTCCGGAAATCTAACGGGACTTTCTAAAAATAGCATTGAAAGTTTGAACACGTGTTCATTGTTGCAATTTTTGCAGCGAAGAGAAGTTTTTGTTGAATTTAAAGTTAAAGGTATTTGTTATGATCAACCTAATATTTTTTGTGAGTTTTATGAACGTCTTTTTCATGTTTAGTTAAAGTTTTAGTGGTGATCCCACAAAATTATACAAATGCCATCGTATTTGTCCATAATATTTGTAAGAAATATGTAAGAATTAGCTGCCAGAATTTGCCAATGGATCTATAGTTGTAAATATAGTAAGGCCGCCTTTGGTTTTCAAAGGTAAGTTTTACCCAGCAAAAGTAGTTTTCGTTAATTATTGTTAAGTTTGATTGTCTGCGTTATTCGTTCATTTGTATTTGCTTCAAATTAAAATAAAATAATTTAAATTTTAAAAATTAAAATTTTAATTTATTTTTTTTTACAATCATCTCCCACCCTTCCCTACCACCTACCACCCCGTTGAATTTAATTTTATTAGGCTCATCCCATAAGTGTGCTTTTCACGCTTATATGTTTTTAATTAATAATAATTTATGGTGCACATTTAGCGGAACCAACGCACAAAAATTAAATAACGTAATTAAAAATTTGGAAGAAACAATTGAAAGCGAAGGCTACATCACAGAGTTTGGTGGTTTACCAAAACGAATAGGATACGTCTGCAAAAGAATAGAAACTTTCTGGAAAAACTACAATCGAACAAAATCACTGATTGCTCAATACCAAAACAATTGGCTAAGTGACAATGAATTTATTTCATTAAAATGCAACAAGCCAATATTGCAGCAAACACCGGATAGTGTTCTTCACGGGCGTCCAAATCTTGGTTTTACGGAGTCTTTAGAGAGAAGCTGATCCAATTGCAGTTCTTTCCCTTTTAATGGAGACCTCATTGACTAAAAGCCAATATTTACTCATCACTCATTAACAGCAATATATCTTTTGAGTTTTTCCCAAGCTGAAAGTGTATTGAACTCAAAAAAACAGAGATATCCTGAGAATTTTTTTGTGGACGAATTTCAAGTTGAAGTCGAGTTGCAAAGTTTACAGGATAACAGAGCTTCAAGCATATTAGAGCTTCAAGCTGATGTTCCAACGGTCACTGAAGATTCCATTACAAATTTAATTTTAATCGGAAAATGGGGATTTGATGGAAGTACCGGGCAAAGCGAATACAAGCAAAAGTTTTCAAACACTGACTTCAACGGTAGGAGCTTATTTGTAACATCATACGTTCCTCTGCAACTTCTTACCTTAATTTGGAAAACCCCCCGACCATCTTCTACTCGTTACTGTCGTCCAATCAGGTTTCAACTGAGCTTTTGATTGAAGAAGAAAAATATTTTAGGGAAAAAATACAACTATTAACACCTACCGAAATATCATCTTCCAATACAAAAATTCTGATTACGCATAGTCTACATCTTACTTGGTAGACGGAAGTGTGCAACGCCCTAAGTGACGACGTCGAAAAATGTTTGAGTAAAAAAGTTAAATAAAATTTATGAGTTTGGCTTGTCTCCACTGCACTCAAACATACGCTTTTTTGAATACTTTTTGCACTTTTCATATAAATTAGAGGTCAAAATGTGGCAAATAAAAGGTGCAGAAATGAAGAGAAAAACTAAAATTCAAAAGAAATTTCGGGAAGATAGGAATAATTGTGGACAAACCCAGAGATGAAGGCAAGGGATCGTCCAACGATGGAAATATTGCTATGAAATTCTTTTCAAATGCAGCTTTGAGCTGCGAAATGACTGGAATTGATGAATGATTAATTCATAAATGCGCAACTTTATTGCAAGCCATCGGATCCGGATATAATATCAATGTAGAGAAATTTAAAAATTACGCATTGGATACTGCGAAAGATTTAATAACTGCATATCCATGGTATTATTTACCGGCGACCGTTCATAAGGTGTTAATCCATGTTTCTGCTGTGACAAAGCATGCACTAGTGTCGATTGGAGAGCTATCAGAGGAAGCTGTCGAGTCCAATAACAAGGAGATAAAAAAAAGACTTCAGCACAGTCGGAAAATTTCACATACTCTTTCAAATACAGACGTTATATATAATTTAATTCTTAAATCAGATACATATATAACAGGACAAAAACAACTTCCTAAAAAACGAAAGTCAACTTTTTTAAAAATCTGTTTTTAATTTATTGGATGATAAATTTTATCTTTTTTTTGTTCTCAACTTAATTTTTAATTTATTTATTATTTTTGGTTTCCTAATTCGCATTTTGTTTTTTGTTTTGATAAATGAAAATATATATTTTTATTGTACAATTTTTTGCCTCTTTTTTAAAAAAGGAATTGGGCAATTGGGCCTACACTATCCTAAAATTCATCAGTTATTAAAACCCACTGCTTTTCCAGATCTATTTTGCTCATAGAGACTGCAAACATCAGCTAAGCGCTTAGTGCGTTAATTTGCCCATGTAAAGAGCAGGGAACGTCATTTGCACTCTAAACCTCAAGCACAATAAACTTTCTGTTATTTTTATTGGTGTTCCATTTTTATTTCATTCATCCGGCCACTAGAGGGAAAACGACACATGCGACACTTGAGCTCCTCAAATTGTTTAAACCGCTGTATATTAAATATATCATTCGCACATTTCGGATACCGACAACGACTAAAAACACTGATGCTATGATATTCTTAATAAGCTTGGCGTTCTTTTTAATAAAAAAAAATTAAATATATGTGACATTCCCAACATTGTAATTATAACTATTTTGGCGGTGAACACGGTATCGTAATTATCCATAACAAAAGCTCGCCACAATATTTTTATATGTAAACAGTAAAACGAGAATGATATAAAGTACCAATGCACAAATAAAGGACTAAATAATCAAACTTTTATTATTATTATTATTATTAAAATGTAGGATATAGTTGTAAACTATCAACCTAACTATATTTTAGCAAGCACTGGCAACTAAGACCTTCGGCTTAGACGAAAACTACATCCATGCACTAGCCTGTTATTCGAACCCGGATCCTCGTTGTTCAGTTGCTTAGACACAATGTGAGAACAGTGTTGCATAACAAAATCCAACATATCTAATACAACTACAAAGATACAAATTTTCAACTGAATATATTTTTAACATATTTATACTTTAAAATTAGGAACCAATTCGATGGATTTCCAAATTACGAAAGAAGTCGTCTTTTCAATACAGACATTTTTTATGGTTATTAGTTTACGACAAATTTTGTGGAAAACCGTTGAAGTGAATATCGAGTGTAACGGTTGCAAAAATCATTTTTTGATGAACACATTTGCCAAAAATGAAATGTGTAATCGATAGAGAATACTTCAAGGACTACGAATCCAAAAGATTTTCAAATTCGGTTAACAGTAATGGGTGCTAGAGGTCCCCAAAGTTGAGACATTTTTAGTTCGAGTAATTGATCATTTCTTCGGAAATTCGCAACTTTGAATTAAGCGATCGATTGTCTAGATCTTTTATTATTAGTGATCTTTTGGATAAATTTAAAAAATCACTAAAATTAAACGCGGAGTAATGCGACAAATAAACGACATCCATTGCATGCATGGGTGTTGTTAATTGATAACATTGCTTAATGTTGGATTACAAATAGTACCTGACTATTTATATCCTTTTACTAAATGCTGGATTTTTAATTGCCTGTTTGAAAAAAGTCAGATGAGACAATTTTTGTCGTTTGATCGATACGGTTATATTTATTCAGTTTTTTACCTAATTAATATAAAAAGGGTTATACCAATTTTTACTTTTACCAGGTTAATTAAAAAGGTATGATAGTTATGAAAGTGCAAGATATTTCACTTTTTTGTTACAGTTTACTCTTAACTTCATAATACGAAACACTATAAATCCTGATTGAATAGTATTTTTTTATTTATTTCACAATTTTTTATTTAAAAGCACAATAATGGTTTTCGCGAAATTCAAAGATTTTTGAAGTTTTTAGTGCCTTCTAAAATGAAAATGATTTTGAAATGGCAATGCTTGATGAGATGGGCGTTTCACTCGAAAACGCTAGTAAGTATCTTAAAACGAAAATTAACACTCACGCCAACGTGAAGTGAAAATAGAAATGTGTCAAATTTGATCAAAAATAATAAAAATTGGCTTTAGAAATGCTCAACATTAAGAGATTTGGAGAAGGAGGAAGAAGTTTACCCATCCACTAGCCGAGGAAGAGGAAGGCCGCATAAAACTATAGAATAGTGTTCTGGTTTCACAAGGAACCATAAGATTGAGGATACTATGAATAGCAAAAGCGACAATTAAAAATTCTGTGCTGGTCGTAAGTCCTATGGGGCTAAATAAAATTAAGAAAAGTATTCTAACCAAAATCAGTCGCCATTAAATACACTGATGAAGAGGTCTTTTTCTTATTTATGGACCTAGGATTAACTAAGGGATTAACTTAGCTCCTTAAAAAGGCATAAAAAGCGTCGATGTTCTTCCCGGATATAAGAAAATCGGACTTGCTAAAAATAAGA
Source organism: Drosophila sturtevanti (assembly GCA_018150375.1). Taxonomy (NCBI): domain Eukaryota; kingdom Metazoa; phylum Arthropoda; class Insecta; order Diptera; family Drosophilidae; genus Drosophila; species Drosophila sturtevanti. The sequence continues at coordinate 100,558 of JAECWJ010000352.1, read as the reverse complement.
ATAAAATAGTTACTGAGATATATGAAAGAGTAAAGCTCCAGGATGTAATAGATCAGAGTTTTTTCCCGAAAATCTGATTCCGCTCAACAAGTGGGCATGTGATAGATCGTCTAGGCAAATCACATATAATCAAACTACTAAACTATGGCTTCTGCAGTTCCTTTACGCCTAAGAAGTCAAACTTCTGAACATTGGAGAAGAGACATCTTCGACCGATTCACTATTGCCGAACATTTTTTTTTATTTATGAGTTTATATTAGCAAATATAATTTACTTATTTATTTATAATACAGATAGACTTAATTAAAATTAAACCTAAATATTGATTCATTGCTTGAAAACTATCAGCGATGCTTACCGATCTGCTGCCGGAAGGAAAATAGTTCAATCGTATGGTTAAAATGGCATGCTTACAAAAAGTAAGGTGAATTTTAAATTTAAATTTGTCGCGTTAACTGATTCATCCAAATGAACTTTTTATTATTATTATTATGTATAAGCTAGCTTAAAAGTAAGGGAGCAGTGGCTACGAAAGCCTTCAGCTCGGTTTTGTACAAATATAATGTAATGTCTTATAAAATAGTTATGTACATACTTATGAGTGATAGATTAGGTGTGTCTTAGATGTTGTGGTACAGGTTTGATATTTTTAGGTAGTTAATGATGCTGGAGAAGTTTGACGGTGAAAGTATGATTGAAAAAGTTATTGGGTTATTATTAGAGAATATATTTCGTCTATGCGTGTCTGGGGCAGAGCGTGAGCATGGTATATGTTCCACTGATTTTGTTGTTGCACAAACTGCCGACTTTAGCGCTTTTGTCAATGTAGTGAGAGTGCGTTGCTTTTGTGTGTCCCACTCTGATGCGAGTTAATTTCATTTGGTCTGCTCTAGGAATTTGATTTTGGTTGTCTTTGTGTATCATGTTGGCATTAAGTTTATTGGGGTTTATTTTTTGGTACCAGTTAGATGTCTTACATAGGTTAGCTTGGATTCTTGTTGAGTGGTCGTACTTTAAATGTTTTTTAATATCGTGTATGCTGAGGATTTCTCTTGTGATGACAGGGAGAATAGAAGCGACTTTTGCTGAAGCGTCAGCTAGTTCGTTTCCTTTTATACCGGAGTATAAAATAATTTGAATTTTGGAAAGTATTCTATTATAATGCTACGGGCTAAAGAAATGTAACGTTCCTCGTTATTAATATTGTATATTGCATCTAATGTAAAATGAAATATATTTGTGTGTTTCATTGTAGTAAAGGAAAAGTGTAAAAGAAAGACACTTCTGTCTTCTTTGCAGTCAGAATTGATATTCCCTCCGTCTTTATTTCAAAATTTAACTTAGCCTAAAAGTACATAAGTAATTTTGAGTTCTGTCGCTCAAAGCAGCGACAGAACGGGAGCATGCCATATGCATTTATATATGGTTAAATATGTATGTATATGCAGAAGGCATATACATGCGCTTGGTACCGAATGGTCAAAAGGTCATAGTGCCTTTTCAATTAAAATTAGCTTATTATTATAAATAAAAATTTTATTATGAATGAAAATGTTTTTTTTTTTTTTGTGTGTTTGGGTGTATGTGTGTGTGTGGGTTGATCAGACCCTGAAAATTTTTTGTTTCATGTATTTATAGTTTTTACCCTATTCTTATGGACGTTCTGCTTTATACCTTTATTACCTTTAATTATTATATTATTATTCTCTAGTAGCTGTACTACTTCAAAAGGTACTAAATATGCTGGTTCTATCTTATGACCAGTTTTATTTTTCAACAAAGCTTGGTCTCCTACTTCTAGTTTAAGATCTAGGGTCTAATCGTCATAATATTTTTTATTGTTTATTTCATTTTCTTCAAATAACTTACTCTACTCTCTCTCCCTACTCTTTTGTACGCTGTTTCTAATCTAAACTTAATTTCTTTAGCGTAATCATATATGTTATATAAAGGTTCTACACTATTTATTTTATTGAAATCTAAAAATTGTTTTGGTAATCTATGTGAAATATTGTATAAAAACATCCCAATCGGTTTTGTCTGCAGATATATACGAACGAACGTATTCATTGAATGTTCTATGAATTCGATCTATTGTCCCTAATGTCTGGTGATGGTGTGCAGTAGACGTTATGTTGTCTATCTTTAGATATTTGCACAAGTCATTAATTCTGGAGTTTTTATATTCTGTTCCCGCGTCCATAATGAACGTCTTCATTGGACCGTACTTCAGAATAAAGTTTTCAAATACAGCTTTTACCACAGTTGTTGCACTTTTGTTTGGAATTGGAATGTGTACTAAATACTTAGCTAAATCGCATATTAGCTTAACTGCATATTCATTGACATTCTATGAGCGTGGTAGTGGACCTATAGTATCTACTATCACTCTATCGAAACCATGTATAGGTGTTTCAGTCATTATCAGATGTAGGTATATTATTTGTATGTTTTGTTGTTTAAGACTTAAGGCATTTTTGACATTTATTAATGTACTCTTTGATATGACGTGTCATATTTTTCCAATAATAATATCGTTTTACTTTGGCCAAAGTTTTTGTAATGCCTGTATGACCTCCTTGTATTTCATCGTTATGGAATTTAGACTGATTTAGATTGACCTTTTTCATTTTCTATTAGGGTCACCGACCTGAGTAGCGCTACACTTAAAATATTCAATATTTTATTGCCCATATTCTTGAAAGATTCAATTGAAATTAATTCAAAGATCTTTTCGCATTGTGCCACTTTGTGTTGGCTAATCTTGAGTATACCGGCTTGCTTTTCAAGCCTTTGGAAGAATTGACCCAAGTCGAAGGTTCCATTGGTGTACAGATCATCAACATCAATTCTTGCAATAATTTTCTTTCTGTTTCAAAAAACATGTATTGTTTCCAATATGCAAAGCCACTACTTTACGTACTTCATCATTACAAATGACTTCATATACGCTGGGCTTAGAAGAGTTGTTAAGAGTTTGCATAGGCAAATCTACTTGTACATTTCCTGCGCAGGATTCTTTCTGTCTATACTGTTGCTTGGTAGTGACTTTCAGGACTTTATTTTGCATGTCTTTTAAATCAGATATTGTTATCCGTGATAGGGCATCTGCCACAAAATTGTCTTTTCCCTTGAGATATTGTACTGTGAAATGTCATGTTATATTTCATCTACATGACTATGAGGACATATATAGTTTTTTTTTTTTTTTTTTTTTTTTTTGATATATGTATATCGGTTTGTTGTCTTTCAATCTCAATGTTCGCTTATAAAAGTTGTCTGTTGTGACTGGTTTGGTCTGCAGTCCGAAAATATCTGTTGGTTTGAAATCTAGTACGCAGTTAATTTTTTTTTTTTATATATAAAATCAATGCCTATATTTCCATTTTAAAGTATTGCTAATTTTGTATCTACTATGTTGAATTCGTGTGGAATTGTGTATTGTTTGAATTGGATATCTATTAGAGTAGTTTTTTATTACTCCCTGGCCTATTCTACGAATATTTATTTTTTTATCTTCAGAAATTGTATCAAAGTGATCGGAATTAATTTTGAAAAGTGAAATATCAGCACCAGTGTAGATCAAAAATGTTAAGGTTGTTTTTGTGGCATTGTTCATGAATTTTACAACAATATTGAAATTAGAATTTTTCAAATGTATTTTATTTTTATTGATTGGTACTTAAAGGGCTTTGAGAGTTGTGCGCCACTCTCACATTACTGTTATTGTTGTTCCGATTTTGGTAATAGTAATTTCATATTGCTGAATGTGCCTGCCTGCATAATAAGTTTTACCATATCGATAGCGCAGTTTTGTGTCATTGCATTTACAGCTTGCGATGTGCTGTGTTTGGATGCCAAATCTGGTGATAAGCCATCATTTATATAGGCTCCTTCAAGAGACTTCGCAAGTTTTTCCACCTCTTGGGTGTACTGTTTGGCTGTTTTGCTTTGCTGTTGCAAATTAAGGAGTTTGGTAGAAATAACTTTTACTGATTCTCCTTTTATGGACTTCTTCAACTGTGCAATTACTTCAACAATTGTCTGCTCATTACTGATTAGATTTCGAGCATGGCCTTTTAATTTTATTTTTATTAAGCTTATTGCAGTTGTTTCATATGCGCCTTTCAGAGAGTCTATTAGGTGTAACGCGTCTATGAAGTTTTGTAGGTTCTCAGCCTACATCAAATTCTGATAACAGAGATGAGGCTAAATTAAGAAAGTCTACAACTGTTAGCGCCATGATTGAGTTTGAACCTGTACTTTTATCTGAAGTGTTTCTATGTCACTGTCTATATGGAAAGTTGTTTTATGTTTATTTGAAATTTAGTTTAAAAAAATTAACTTTCATTAGATTGATTGTTGTTGGGAGTTAGCAATATGACTGAATCGTTATCGGAGCTCTCAAGATCAATAACCTCGATTTTGTCTCTAAAAAGTTCCTGTATCCATATTGGTAAATCCCTGTTTGGCAATTGTTTGGTATAGTGTACTTCAAGCGACTCTTCAATAAGATCCGCAACATTTTTCTTAAACTTTTTGTTATGTTCAATCCGTTCCATCATTTATTTGAGTTTAACATTCTGTTCACCATTATCCAGTAAATAACGGATAAATGATAGATATTTCCTTAAATACTTAAGTTCCACTATATCCGTAATTCCCTATTATGTTGCAGCTTTTTCTTAAATTTGGAATTAAAATTCAAATCATTCTTATATTTTTTTTTCAATAGAGGGAAAACATAAAAAATTTACATTATATTGATTTCTTTTTTTTTTCAAAGTTTGTGTAATGGAAAAATAAAAATTTTGGAAATTTGGAAAATTATCCTGCTCGTGATAATGATGGGAAAAATCAATTTTTAAAGCAGCTTAGTTAAAAACTCTTCTCCAACCCCATTTGTTAGTAAAAAGCCTATTTTTTGTTAGTGTTTTTTCAACCGGCGTGTTCGCGTCTAGTTGAGTTTTAGAATTTAAAATTATTGGCAATTAGGCCTATGCGTATTCGCGGCCTGCTTGCGTTTTTCCGTTTTTTGGCGAAACTCTTCCTTGATGTCTTCCAGTCATCTCTCGCATTGGTTCTTCTCCTCCAGTGTTTTTGCCGATTTTAGTAAATCCAGTTCCAATCGTCTCACTCTCTCCAGTTTTCCTCTTTTGTTCCTTTTTGGTTTGGCCTTTTTTTGTTGCCGTTCACGATATTGTTGAATCGTCAACGGTCTTGGTTCATCGATTGGACACACCTCTAGCGCCTCCTTGAGTTTGGGTGCGTCCCCTTATTCGGTAGGAGCAGAATTCTGGAATTCTAGATCCTCCGAATTCATTTAATTTTATCATTATTTTTTTTTTTTGATAAAGCAGCAGTTGTCGTCTTTTATTTTAGTAGCGCGTATATTCGCAGCAATATTCTGAATTGTCTCAATTCATTTCATCATAAACTGTGCCACATATTTAATCCATTTTGTTCGAATTTACCAATTTTATTTCTTATAAATATTAATTGGATTTAATGAAATAGCATTTTTTTCATCAATTTTTGTTTTTTATATAGGCTTGTCACGGTCGCCATGTAAAATGAAATATATTTTTGCGTTTTATTGTAGTAAAGGAAAAGTGTAAAAGAAAGACACTTCTGTCTTTGGAGTCAGAACTGATATTCCCTCCGTCTGTCTTTATTTCAAAATTTAACTTTTTCCCAACATTGTTAAACCTGGTATTCCTTAAATCTGGTAACATTGTAATTCAAAACTAATAAACCATCTGTCTAGTATATCAACTGATGAAGAACACGCGTATCTCTCGTCTGGAACACAACATTTATGGCGACGAGGCAAATTAATTAACAAACTAAACGTTTAGCCACAATAATTGTGTAGAATCTAGTTGGTCAGTCATTGATTCTCATCAAGATGCCGCTAGAAAACGAGCAAATTCAAGAATTGCTTTCTCAATAACAGCAATTCACTAGGAACATTCTAAAACAACAACGTCAATGGATGAGAGAAATTCTTGAGAATAATTCTTCATCTAGTTCTGGTAATTCAAGCCACGCGGGTGAATTATCTATGTGTCCTCCATTTCACAAGTTTGACAAAGACAATCAAAATTGGGAGTCATATCTAGAACAGTTATCGCAACATTTTAATGCAAATTCGGTCAGTGCAGACGAAAAACAAAAAACCTATTGTCTGTCTTTGTGTGGCGTCAGTTTGTTCGAAATTCTAAAAAATCTCATTGGAAGTAACAATTTAAACACTCACACATATAAAGAGCTCACAGACAAACTTACTGTACATTTCACAACCAAGCGTCATATTGTAGCAGCGCGCTACGAATTTTTTAAGAGTGAAATGGCACACGGTCAAACACACAAAGAGTGGGTAGCCGACTTGCGCGGGATCGCTCGTGAATGTCAATTTGTGTGTTCTGCACAAGGTTGTTTGTCCAACTACGTAAATGAAATGATCCGAAATCAGATCATCGTACATACCCCGTATGATGCAGTACGGGCAGCTGCTCTTCAAAAGCACCAGCCGACTCTTGAGGATGTGCTAATATTTGCTGAGACCTATGAGGCAACGACAAAAACCGTTGTAACCCTTAAAGACAACAAAGAGAGTCAAGTTCCACTCAACGCGATCAATACATTCAAAAAGTTTCAGAAAAAGCCGAACAAAGGGAAACAGTGCAAAAATTCGTGGAAATCGTGTTCTGGGTGTGGAACGTCTCACACTAGAGAGAGATGCAAGAATCGGGTCGCCGTATGTCACAAATGTGGTAGAAAAGGCCATCTATCTGTCGTGTGTATGTCAAAGCAAGACAAATGTAACTTGCAGACACAAAAAAGGGAAGAAGACAATTTACTTGAAGAAGTGAACACTATAACAGGTCAAGTCAAAAACGAAAATCGTATGAAGTTAATTGATGTCAAAATATTGAATCAAGTTATTACTTTTGAAATGGACTCAGGGTCAACAGCTTCAGTGATAAATTTTGAAACATATTTGTTGCTGAATAAACCAAAATTGCAAGAATGTTCCGGAGAATTTTACGCATATACACATATTCCAATACTAATACTAGGCGGATTGCACACAGTTGCAAAGTGTGGGGAAAAAGTCGAGAATATTGTAATCATTGTTACTAGTAAAAGAGACGAAGCCAATCTTTTCGGAACGGATTTATTTAAAAAATTTGGATTCGACATTGTTCAAGTATGTCAAATTTATGAAAAAGAAAATATTCGAATCAACGATCTTTGCTGCAAATATAAATCAGTGTTCGAGCCTGCCATGGGTGTTGCTGTAGATTTCAAAAACCCAAATTTTCCAAAAGTCGTCAAATTCCATTTGCACAATTGGAACAGTTCAAGGCCGAAGCAAATCGTCTCACGGAAGCCGATATCTGGAAACCGATCAAATTTAGCAACTGGGCATCCCCCATTGTGTTAGCACCTAAGCCAGATGGAGCCATTCGGATTTATGGTGACTTTAAGCAAGCAGTTAACGCACAAATCGACATAGAGCAGTATCCAATACCAACAAAAGAATCCCTATTTCACATAATTCGCCATAGTAAGCAATTCAGCAAAATAGATCTTAAAGACGCCTATCTTCAGATGGAACTAGATGAGGCAACCCAGCAATTCATGGTCGTCAACACGCCATTGGGGCTATTTCAATATTAGCGCCTTCCGTATGGAATTGCCAGCGCACCGGCAATCTTCCAGAGATACCTTGAGCAACTTCTAAAAGGAATAGAAGGTTGTGGCAACGAGCAAGTTTTAAACATATTTCAAGAAAACGGTATCAAATGCAAAAAGGAAAAATGCTTCTTTTTCAAAGAGGAAATCGAATACTTGGGAACACGCATTAGAGCTGCTGGAATTTTGCCAGACACATTCGGACTGTGCCAGACAACAAGTCCGTGGATAAACCCACAAAGTATTGGTTCCTTCCGGAAATTCCACAACCAGCTTCTTGTTCAACACCACGATTACAAGAAGGTATTCCTTAGATCTGGTAACATTGTAATTCAAAACCAATAAACTGTCTGTCTAGTATATCAACTGATGAAGAACAAGCGTATCTCTTGACTGGAACACAACAATTACGGCACTTGACGGCGGTTATATTATGTAAACAAAGCGACAAAGTGTCTCTCTCTTCTTGTATTTTTTCTGTGAATAATGTTCGGTACATTTGTGGTGTTGTGTTTTGTTCGGCGTACAATCTTAGAGTAGTGTCAATAGTTGCTTGATTTAAATGACAGGCTGGACGTTTTTGAATTTTTTTATTTATTGGATGGTAGGGAATGTTATATCTACTGATGTCCATTACTCGGTCAAGAGTTGATTTGTATTTTACTTTTTTGGTGGTTTGTAAGTTTTATTAATATTCATAATTGGCGAATTTCTTGCGGAGATCAGATATTTAAATAAGTTGGCTGTAAGAAAGTCTCGTCTATCATCGGTAGTGGGGATTCGCGCTTCGTAAAGAATGTTGTTAGTTGGTGTGGTTCTATATGCGCCGAGGGCGAATCTGAAAGCCGTATTTATTGCTGCTTTAATTGGGCGAATTGTAGATTTGGGACAGTGGGCATAGATAGCAAGGGCGTAGTCTACTGGTGATGTTATTACTGTTTTAGAGACGTTTATTAGTGCTGCAGTGTTGCAATTGAATTTCGGACTTGAAAGACATTTTATTATATCAATTTTTTTTTGAAGAGTGAAAGTCATTTATTATTGAGGGTGACTCCTAAAATTTTCTGTGAGTTGACGTTAGGAATACGTGTGTTCCCAGTAGATACTGAGCATATACAATTGTGTTTCCTGCAAATGTGCATATGTTTACATTTCGATGTTGAGAGCTGTGCTTCTGAATAGTTGAACCAGTTTTCAATAGTTTGTGTTTTAGATCTATATCTATGTTTTTATTATTTCTAAATTTAACTATCAGGTTGAAATCATCTGCATATGCACTGAGTTTTATATTTGGGTGTTGGGTTGTGTTTTAAAAAAGATTGTTATAAGCTATTACGAAGGGAACCACCAAAAGTGGTGAGCCTTGATTTATGCCGTTCTGTGTAGGTCGAAGGGACGAATAAGAAGAATTTATGCGGACTGCGATTTTCCTGTTTGTCATAAAGTCTCCTACGTTTTTTATTTCAAGTCCTATTTTCCATTCTGTGAGCTGGTCGAGAATTGAATGAACTCCTATTTTGTCGAACGCTTTGGCGAAGTCTAGTGACATTATGGACACGTGATTTCTTTTACTGATAGTCCTTGTTATAAGGTGTTCTATAGTTAATAGACTGTCTATAGCAGTTTGTACAGTTTTTTCCATTAGAGCAGTTGTTGCATGTCGATTCGACGTTATTGTCTGCTGCGGTAAAGTGTCCAAGTTTCATGAATTATTTCCAGTACCTTTTCGTATCCAATTGGTAGTCATTCAGGAAAGTGACTATGGTAGTCCAGTTTCTTTAAGTTCAAGACATTGTTATACCCTTGCAGAGGATATAATAAAATTGGTCAGATGTTTGTATATATGTTCTTGATCAGCATCAATAGCCGAGTCGATATGACCATGTGCGTCTGTCCATCTGTCTGTTTCTTCATACTAAATCGAACTTCAATTTTGAGCTACATACGTGAATAAAAGTCATACCATTCTGTTCATTGATCTTTTATCTAAATCAAGTTTAAGAATTGGTAGGATCGGACAACTATAAGTTATAGAAAAATAGGAAAGATCAGAGGTACCTCGGTTAAAATGTGAGTTGTTCAAATCAGTTCTTGTGAGAAAAACGTCTTTGCTTTTTGAGATATCAACCAAATTTGGCACACAGAGGACAATTCTACTTTTACACCTTACCAGCAAGTTTGATTCAGATCGGATAATAAACACCGACATAAATCAATAAAATCAATAATCAACCCCTATCAGAAAAAGTATGTTTTTGTGAGAATACCTTTATTGTTTTTTAAGATATCTCAACCAAATTTGATGAACAGATGAGATTTATACTTTAACATCATTCTAGTAAATTTGAATCAGAATCGGATAATAAACACCGACATAAATCAATAAAATCAGTGAATCAACCCCATCAGCATCAGTATGTATGCATATGCAGCCAATTAAATACGTTTATATGTGTTTTTTTATATGCTTACACAAACATACAAACATACATACATACATATATGCGAACACGTGCTTGAAAAAACTACAAGCTGAGTGCGAAACAGAAAGAGACAGAAAACTATTTGTATTGTGTTGTTGTTTTCTAGAATTAGTCGAAAATTTAAAGAGCGAGAAGCTGGACGCTTGCAATGTATATCGAAATAGCGAGAACGTGAATTTTAAGTTTGGTAGCGCAGTATGACGAGAGCACTTCTAGAAATGACTTGAGCGGAGGTTCAATCCGTAGGCTAACCCGAATTTTTTTTTTACTATTTCTTTTTTTTCTTAAAATTTTTTTAATTTTATATTTACAATTTTTAAAATATCTTGAATCCGATATGACAGAGAAAGTAACCAATTAATCTGCAAGGGTATACTCGGCACGGCCGAAGTTAGCTTCTTTGATATTTTTTTCTTTATTTTTATACCCTGTACCCGTAGGGTTTAAGGGTATATTAAAGTCGCTAAAATGTATGTAACAGGGAGAAGGAAAATTTTCCGACCCCATAAAGTATATATATTCTTGATCAGCATCAACAGCCGAGTCGATATAGCCATGTCCGTCTGTCCGTCCGTCCGTATTAACACCTAGATCTCAGAGATTATAAGAGCTAGAGTAACCAAACTTGGTGTCAACATCCGTCTAGTGTATATGCAGATCAAGTTTGTTTCAAATTTTTGCCGCGCCCGCTTCCGCCCCCGCAAATTAGAAAAAACTATAACTAGAGTACTATTAGAGCTATCATATTTCTTTTTGGCAGACTCAATAATATAGCCAATATGTACCATCTGACTAAATTTGAAATCGGTCAATAAATATCGGAGATATACATATATGTACGTATATATGTTTTGTACTGAAATTCTATGGGCAGCAGCAACTGAAATGTGTGAGCGAGATAGCATGCGCATATTGCTTTGTACCGAATGACGCATTAGTTTCGTTCACTGACATGAATGAGCGAGAAAGCGTGAATTTGGTGATTCGGCTTGCTAGGAGAATTTTATAGAATAATTTATATTCAATTAATGGGAATTTCGAAGGAGTTTGAGTTTATAAAATATCTCTTATTGGTACAGGGTAAACTCCAAGTCGGCAGGGACGACTGGCTTACTTCATTCATATATCTGTATCATTTTAAATTTTGAGTTCTTGTAAAATTTTGTTTTCCCTTACAATGCACCCGTTGAAGAGCTTAATGTTTAGTGTTCTGTTACATCGATTTTAATGTCTGCCATGTTAGTTAATTTTTGTAATTTAACTGCTTGAAGCTAGCTTAGTGTTTTAATAAGTAGGGTTTCGGCTTTAGTTTTTTTACATGATTCAACTTTTCCTCCGTAGGTGTAGTCGATGGTGTTTTCTATTAGAAATGGCAATACGTTTTCGAATGTTTTATTGTCATTCCTTTGAAGTAGTTATTGCTGTTTAACGGTGAATGCCTGTATATGTATATCAGGCGGCTTCTCCATTGCTCTCCACTGGGTTCACTTTCAATTGTTTTTGGGTAATTGCAGTTACTTTTGTGCACTTGTTTCGAACAAGAAATGTTTTTTGTTGTTGTTTTTGTCTTTAAGCAAGATTACTTCGTTCTTCGTTCTTGAAACTGGTGTCAGTTAATGACAGTAATTTTAGAAAGTCGTTCCTTAAATCGACAGATCGAGTGACGAGCAAGTGTGTGTTTCTTTTAAAAAATATTTATTTAAATTTAATGTCCATTTTTTACTTTAACCTTTGTTATCGGTAGAAGGTATGGTAATAAATTGAATAAATTCATGTGCAATACCGGCTACTTGAATATCTCGACACAAAACAACTATTGAAGCGAAAATTTTAAAGGCCTTTTTCAGAATATTTGTATAATATCGATGCATACAATTTAAATATGTATAAAGAAGATTGACGAAAGAGAGTAAAATATCTAAGTCTTTAAAGGAAACCTTTGAGGGAGGAGGAGGAGGAGTTAACCTTCGTTTCTTGTGGCCGTGGGGAGTTGGTGACGATCCGATGTCTTCCAGTTGGCCAAGTACAGAGTAGCTAATTCCAAAAGTAAACCAAAAGTTTCGATTTTTCCTGCTCGGGTTGCTATAGAAGGTTCATGCTACTTATAGTAGTAGAACGTAGAAGAGTTAAAAGTTACTTACAAAGAACTGATTTACCTGGATCAATAACTCACGTGAGTCTATACTACCGTTATGAAGTTTTTGCCTAAAGATCTTGCCAAGCATTATTCTACAATAAGTAATAGATTAGTAATATTCTACTAGAGTAGAGAGCAAAGAGCAGAAATTGCTTTGGGACATATTGTTGCTTGGTGTGACTCATATTGAGGACCAATGCAAGACTCAAATTCCAGAAAACGACGGACCAGTCAAAAGAATATTGGTTCTTTTTATCATCCTTTAACAAGCCCAAGAACATCAGTATCTTTGAAGACAGTGAAGAAGTAAACTAAAGGTCAACTAGAATACCCAAATGTTTAGATGTTTTCAAGGTATATTATTAAATACTGGCTATGAAGTATTGGAAGTTATTACCCTTTTTGTTTCGAAAACATTGCCTCTTCATCGGTTACAATCTGATCTTAACAATTCCCAGTCATGGTGTCAATATAAACTTTAATGTTTTAATGGTTTAGGAGACGCAATGTCTCCGAAACTAAGACCACGAGAATAACTTTTGACTAAAAGAATATCGTTTATAAAAAGATCGTTTGTACTGTAAACTATTCCCCGAAATCACATGGCTTGGCATAGAATAAGACGACTTGAAAAGAATCCTTTATATTCTTTTTATATGGTATTTTAGGATTGGAATGCCAATATTGTTCAATTCAAGACTAAATAGTGCATTATTAAATGAATAGAAAGCCTTACTGAAATCAATATACATGACATCAGTTGGCCTTGCATCCCTAAACCCTTCGATTGCCACAGATTTAAATTCTAACTAATGAACCCATGCTAAAATATAAAAATAATATATAATATAAAAATAATAAAACTACGAAAATATGGCAGTTGAAAGGAGATTATCTTTTCAAGAACTATGTCAGTAGCGAACACATTTAATAAAATGCATCGGATATTTTTTACAGTTTTGTAGAGAGGAATGATATATGATTTCATCGAATTAGATGGAAAAGTTACCGAATTAAAGGACAATAGATGTCAATTTAGAATTGATTTACTAAATTAAGGGCACTAACACATTAGCTTTCATCAAGAAATTAGTTTGATATTCTATTGATTAATAAGTAGTTTTCAAAATATTGGCAAGCGAAACACCATTTAATTAATTTCTGACCGCTCTATTTTTTGTAAAAAAAAAATCGGAAATAGGTAGGCAGACATCTTTAGTAATAAAGTTTTATAACTGTTTCGCCATGCGAGGAAACTCTTTGCAATGATAAAGGTAATCCTTAAAGTGTTACGTTTTAAGCATCATAGGATGACAACAAGCAACTGCGCAATGTGTACTCCTTTTAATATCGGGATTTCATATTTTTTATATTAGACAACTCACGAGAAAACGGAAGATCTACGACACATCACTGGAGGCTTGCGTTTGTGTTCCACGCTCCTTAAAAAGTGAACCAAGAGTATTAGAAAATATAGAAAGAGTTAGGTTTATGTCTGAAAGTGTAAGCTCGTTTAATTTAGAAAAATCAGTTTTGTGAAAGTTACGCGATTTCGACTTTGCGATGCCACCTGCAATCGGTACTCGAATAATCTGACTACTTTCAATTCTGAAGTGGCCTCCATCAATTTTCTTCTCTGGCTGATTACTATTCTATAATCCGCGCAGTTGGTGACATCTCATTATTATTATACATAGCATTTATTTGCGCTAAGGACAACATATAAAGACCATCAATAAAAATATATGACGTAAAAGAAAGCAACAGAGCAGATTCATCTCATTCATAAGGGACAAAAAAACCAAAAATCAATATGTCAGCGTCAGAAAGCAAGAAAGGATCGTATTAAATGAACGAACACCATATCGGATTGTGATTGTGTGTAAACAGAAAAGAAGTCGAATCCAATCTTAACACTTAAAAACTCCTGAAAATCAGATGTGTTAATCAATTCGGTAAATAAGGGTGTATGTATCGTCAATATCAAGTTCTAGCCCTTTCTCTGTAAGAATTGAAACTTAAAGACAGATGCTTTACAATCTACATGTAGTCTAGACAGTTTATAAGTAAGTGGTCCTACATGTTGATAACCCGAACTTAGGAATGACAGTTTGGATGCAGATGATGGATTTTCGGAAGAAATATTAATAAATTAATTAATAAATATTAATTAAATATAATATTTAATAAACGCTAAGACATCAATTGACGAAAGTTCGAGATTAAACCTGGAAACAAATATGTGCGTCTTCGGAGGAACTTCTGTTAGAAGCCTACGGAAACCAGATATAAAGTCAACCATAACACTAGTAGCCGCGGCTAAGTCATTCTGAGTACCCATATATTCCCAATCTTCACAATTTGCCTAGACTTTTCGGAAAGTACAACTTGGTCTGCAAAGAGATAGAGATTTTATTTCGTCCTTACGTTTTTTTAACTTTCGAGAATGAAATACTGTGGCTGCGACTAAAATAAAGGTCTGCCACTTAGAACGGAAGATTCCACAATTTGTGAAACTCATTTAATTGAATTCTGTCTGCAAAGCATTAAACTGATTTTAGAGCTTTTAAAAATCAGTTGGCACTTTCTTTAATCTATCCTTGGTCTACTTCAGAAAACCTCGCATTTCTATTTTAACTTCTCAGGAAGAGTCATAATCCCCAGAGCGATTAATATAAGAGAACAAGGAAAACAGGTGTACCCACAAAAAAGTGAGAAATGTATGTATTTTAACAGATATGCTGACTTTCATCTACCAAGTATCGTTTGAAGAGTTCCCGTTCCTTTGACGTTGATTGCATCTTCTATGTGTTCGAAGTATCTAGGGATAAGGAATGTCAAAAAAGCAGTGTGCAAAAGTTGTTCAGTCGGCGTCCAACAATCCGCTTATCTACCACCATCTTTCGTTTCGTACGGAGAACAATATTGACATCATCCGGATTAAGGACTAAATGCTGGCGGAAAGGTGGCGGATAGAGCCTTTACTTTTAAACCATTAATATTGAATTTTGTTATGATTGCATAATATAATCATCATTAATATTATCCACCGCCATCCTACCATAGTCCGTCGTCACTGGCCCACCTATTCGTAGGATTTCTAACGCTGTGAAGTGGATATAGTTAAAAATAGTGCTGTTTCCTTACTTCTTTGAGGTACGTCGACTTTTCAGAGATTCTATGGATTTTAGGTCGATGATTTTCACGGGAGGAGAGCAAAGCGACTGTCACTCCACGGATTAATTAGAATTTCAAAAAGATGGCTCATAAAAAACCCAAAAAATTCTTAAGATATGTAGGCTATGGATTTGAAGATAGAGAGGCCGGCCGCATGAGAGTAAAATCTCCAAGCCTCTAAAAGGAATATTTGATCGAGACTGATTTAATTTTAGTACAGGGCTAGAGCATAATTAAAATAAGTGATACGAATAAAACTTTGTTCTCGGTGGACCGTCGTGTTTTTATGGGAGAAAGTTAAATTTTGTGATTTTTTTAAAAGGAAAACAGTTCAAAATTTATTGTTGGAAAATTATTTACCTAAGGTACACATATTTCAAAATGGGCCGAGTTCTGGACGTGTGCCGCCACGTGCTCAGCGGAAGCCGGACAGTCATATATAAGCCAGTCGAGTGTCAGTTTTAAGGATCGAAGTTTTTCTTATATTATTCAGCAGTTTGAGTTACGATGCTTCGAAATAGACTGCAGTCTTTGACTATCAGCTCCAGCATATGCCCTGTATGTTTACAGTTACAAGCATTTCACTTGATTTTGGAGGTCAGATAGATTGCGCTGGATTACCACAGATGGTTCCGTCGTTCACTGATTTGCCTTTTTATTTTAAATATTTAGCCTTAAAGGATATTGTGATAGTGATGCTAGCCTCCTAAAGTATATAAAGTTTAAGGATAAAACAAAGGTATGAATACTCTTGCATTCTGTTTCAGTTCTACTGCTTGAGTAATGCAGGATCTTATAGTCTTAGTCAAGGGATCGTTTTGCGTGCATGTAAATACAAACTTTATCCATAACTGTCAGCACTGCTTTGCTTGCTAATTAACTAAAATTCTTTCATTTCTTAAAACAAACGAATGACTCTGCGTTCCAGTTCAGTTTGAAGGTTTTTGCCAGCTTAATAATACGAAATAATGAAAAGAGTTTTATGATATCTACTTTATAATATTTTACGGGCTTTTTAGACACCAAACGCATTTTTTCAAATGGACCTCTTGGAATGTAAATAGTCTGTAAAATAGTCTATGTAAATAGTCCTGCCGTTTTTTATTTATATTTTTATATTTTAGACAGAGGCGGTAAAAATAATGCTGTATATATTATGATCTACATTATATATGCTTCCGAAGTTTTTATAGATTCTAAGTGGAGCCAAGAATATCGTTGATCCCTTCTTGAGTACTTACAGGCAAGTCCGCCAAAGGATACGGTTCACATGCTTAATAAATATACAACTCGGCACAGCCTTTGCAGCAACAATCGTTAAGCCAACACCGAACACAGAAGTGAGCAATTGTTGGTGAAATGGCATTTTTAAACAAAGAGTTAGGTGTGAATCTAGTATAACTAATAAAGACATACATCATCCGCACATCAGACATTTCATTGATATAAAATGGTCTTGCTTATTTTTGTTCTTGTTTTACAGAAAGTCTTACTTATTTTTGCTCTTGTTTTACAAAAATCTATATCGACCTGAAAAAAATGGTCACCCGCAGAATCTGGACCGGGTGGTCGCATATCGGGATCAGTGTGTGGCTTGGATCCAAAATACTGCAATGCTCCTGCTTCAATAGCACCGTACGAGTGGCCTGATGACATTATAAGGTGGCCAATATGCCGAAAAACAAACTCATTTTCACAGCGCTATTGATACAAAGACCATACTTCGGAGCATATGGTATGCGAAGTTATTGGTCTTCCTTGCTGTACTGGCTTACATGGTGAATGTCGAATAACCACCCGGGAATATTGTGAGTTTGTCAATGGATATTTCCATAAAGAAGCGTTGTTCTGCTCACAGGAGCGTATATAATATGGCATTTTAAAGTAATTACAGTATTTTATTTATTGATTATCACTTTTTTATTGTTAATAGACATCCTGTCTGAACAACGTCTGTGGCATGTTTCCATTTATATCTGTGCAAATTCCTGATCATTTATAGACTTTTAATATCGCTTTGTACGCATGCTGGTATTCTACACTTGATAATAACACTTGCTTTTCAGCAGTTGTTTCTGCTAACTTAGGAAAATTACTTGGATCCTTTCGCACTGCCATCGTATATATTATGTCAGGTTTTGCGGGAAACCTTACAAATGTTATACTAGTACCCCGTCGTCCCGAGGTAAATATTTACAAGCAGATCTGTTGTAATACGTTAGCATAATTTTAAAGAGTTCAAGTGCAAACTTTTATGCCATTATGATTTATGGTTTAAAGAAAGTCCTAAAATACAATGTCTTGTCAATGCCGTCAGTAAGCTGATTAATTACAGAGTGATAATTCATAAAGTTACTGTTATATAAAAAGGAATACAATGAATATTTATATAAACTTTTACAATGTTGCAAAAATATTTCTCTAATACAAGTTCATTTTGAGATTCTTGATGGTTTTATTTTATTATTTTTTTTATTTTGTTTTTTTTTTTTTACAGCTAAATCTTTCTGCTATTCAATCTGTTCTGTGAAGTGAATTTTAGAAAGTTAGTGTTAGTTGATCCACGATTTTCGACTTAAGAAATAATAGAAAAGTTATAACTTTCCCATAACTTTTGACTTCAGTGGAATTCAGTGGAATACAGTGGATATTCGTTCCATGACCTCGAAATTTATTGAGGGATTTCAAATTTGGTCAACAGGTACAGGTACAGTACATGGTACTCATTCCATGCTGTTTCCAAATTCATTAGAATCGATTCGTCCCAGTCCAGTCCTTCAGCCACAGCCTTGCATTAGGATCTTTCCTTCAAAAATTAAGGAACAAACAAACGAGATGTCACCGGAGATGCTCGGAGACCCATAAATGAGTCGTCGATTTGAAATTGGAAGATGTCTTACCTAGGCAACCAGAACACACCAAGTATTTTGGTCGAAGAAGATTCCGAGATTGTTATTGCTAAGGGAAGGGGAGATTTCCGGAATATTTGGTCAACTATTTGGTCAACTCAAACCCTGTTTTGCGCACTGCCTGAGACTTAATTGTCAAATAATCCTCGACGCAACCAGCACCAGTCAATATGTCATCGACGTGAAGTCATGCCTTATAACTTCAGCAGCTTTTGGTAATGACGATTCAATCATTTCACCCAGCTTTGTTAAACACTGTATTGTCAGAAATGGAGCTGGCGCAGGGCCATACGTTACAGTGTTTAACCTGAACACTCTCAAACAATCATCTAGGTTTTTCCTCCACTACACGAGCCAAAAGTGCTCGATGTGCTTCATGTACCAGTATTTGCCGATACATTTTCTTGACGTCCGCGGTCAAAGCATTCTTATGCAGCCTAAAGCAAAGCAGCTTCAACTGGTGACGAAGTTTTGGATGATGCATCAAATACAACATGCAGTTTCGTCGATGTACTTTGGGGTCGTAAAGCAACCTGGTGCGGAATAAAGTAATGTGGATGATCTGGAATTTTAATGCCGGTTTTTGATATATGTCCCAAGGAAAGATATTCTGCCATGAACTCCAGATACATTTGTTTTAAGTGCACATTTAAAGACAACGTAAAATGGTAGCCCAAGTGATCAGGACTCTTTTTAAATGGCAGTTTCACCTGAAAACGACCAGATAGTAAAATTTGCAAATTTTCGGCGAAATGTTTTTCGCACAGCTGATAAGCAGGATATGAAATTTTTATGAAGGAAGGCAGATTTTCGACAGTTTAAAATTTCTGCAAAGTCTTGTCAATTGAGCTTAGAACTTAGTTCTGATAACTCAATTTGACTGTCCTCTTCTCCAATATAAGAGGGGTACCACCCGGATACAACCCATCCGAAGATTGTCTTCTGAAGAGTTGGAAGTCTTTGACCTTGCCTTTTTTGCCCAATTGATATGCACATGTTCCGATGAGCTTATCGATTTTTTCTTCCAGCCAGTGATGTTAACGGTTTGGGGTGGCTGATAAGAAGTGCGGAAGGCACGTCATTGTAATTGACTCGCCATTTTACCACCGTTTGTATCAACTTTGTGACTTGAACATTGGATTCAGAAATACCAAACCAGTCGATTGGACACACATCTTTAGGTAACTGCAATCGTTGAGCCATTTCTTTTGTTACCAAATTGGTTATGGATCAACTGGCGAGCAAAGCTTGGACTAGTACGAAGTCACCATCTTTTGTTCTCACACCAAGGATTGCAGTTGCCAGAATCACACTCTTTGGAGCCGTCACATGAATAACATGTGAGGTAGAAGGTCGATCTCTCTGCTCACTGTGTATATATGCAAGGTATGGCGCAACTTGTTGCCTACATAACACTTTTTCGCTGTGCATTTAGCGCCCGCGTGCCTTTTCCGAAGACAGTTAATACAAAGCGGAGCTGATTATGCAAAATCACGAAAATGTGCTACGATTTTGCTGCTTTGTGGAAACTGATCTGGGCTCTTGCCGGACAAGATCTAAAGTATGTTTGACTGATTCTTGTTGATGACGCCGACTAACCGTTGTCTCGCATTCCTTCCACGAAGCTATTGTCGCATAATCGAGCTGTTTTCCCCATTTGTGAATCAACCTTGTTCATAATTAAGTGAATTAAAAAGGCATTTAAAATCACTTTTTCGTCTCTAATGGACGCAAAAGCTGCAGTCGACGGATGTGCCATTTTAAGGAGGCTGAACACGAAATTAAATAATTAAATTTTTCAATTTTTGTAATTGAAACGTTCGTTTGAGCAAGGGTTTCGAACAACGACAGTAGGTTTTTAAAATCAGATTAATTGCCACTAAATTTTGCTGTGTACTGTTTGTACTCAATCTCTCAATTTCGTTTTTTTCTTTGCATCCATTACTGTTGGATGGTTTCCTTTATCGAACGAACTCAAAACAATTCTACACTAAACAAATTTTATTTTTGCTCAATATATGTATATATATATATAAATTAAGATAAGTTGTGTGGCCGGAGTACTGGTTAAGACTAAAACTTAAACTAAAGACAAATTATATTTCTGCCTAGCCTGGAGTGTTTACATAATTGCAAAGTGCCGATCTTGCGGCATGTGCAAGATCTCGCATTACTTCTTCCGTTGCTTAACCAACGTTATGCAGAGCATAACGTGGGAAGCGCTGATTCAGCGAATGATTGGATGTTTATGTTAACTTATATATATACATATACAAATATTATTATTATTATTATTTTTAAAGTATAGGATATAGTTATAAACTATCAACCTAACTATATTTTACAAGCACTGGCAACTACGGCCTTCGGCTTAGAAGAAAACTACATCCATACACTAATCTGGGATTCGAACGCGGATCCTCGTTGTTCAGTTGTGACTGGGCTACTTAGACAACTCATCTACCGTGGACTGTTGGGACTACGTTTAATATAATATATTCAACTGTATTTATGTACATTTAGGGCACACACAATATCCATATAGCGGTCATCAGACAATTCCTTTAACATCTCTCTACTTATAAGATAAAAGGGTATCTTAAATTTAATTTAATTTAAGCAAGAGACAGAAGGAAACACTTCCGATCCCACAAATCATAACATTCATGATCAGCATCAAAAGCCGATTTGGATAAGACGTGACCGTTGGTTTTCCTTTTTGTTTCAAACGTTCTCTTCGGCGATTCCACCCTTGTAATAAAAAAAAAGGAAAAGCTAGAACTTTGTTAAAAATACCATCTTTGTTATTGGTAGAATCAATAATGTATCCGTGTTGATCAAATTTCGTTGAAATCGTTTGAAATAACAAGTGCAAGAA
The DNA here is from genome assembly GCA_018150375.1 of Drosophila sturtevanti. NCBI lineage: Eukaryota > Metazoa > Arthropoda > Insecta > Diptera > Drosophilidae > Drosophila > Drosophila sturtevanti. Next base: position 79,272 of record JAECWJ010000352.1, on the reverse strand, counting down.
TGGCTGAAAAGAGTAGGAATGCTTTCGTGGCTGTAAGCATTATATATCTCTCTAATAGGAGTGAGTGTTGCAGGTCTTTAGGGTTTCTGTGTTGGCGAATTTGTGTTTTATTGGTTTTCGGTCATATTTCCCGCCACTGTTATTACAGTTATTAATAACTTTGGCAATAAATTCCCTGGATTGTAAATATGTGACTTTAATTTCCAATAAGTTGCGTCCATGGCGCAATTACCCCTTTTCATTTTTGTGGAATAGGGCTATCTGTTTTTGAAGTGTTTCGGGTAATTCTATGTCTATTGCTAGATTGGTGCACTTTAAGAATCTTATTTTTGGGTTGCTTGAGTATTCTCCCTGTAAGATTTTATGTAGTGTGAAACCCCATTCGATCATTTAGCTGTGAAAAGATGTTTTTCCCCTGTTTTTAATTCTCTTCGCAGAATGTCTACTATATGGTTATTGTCCATATCGGACTTAGTAATGTAAATTCTTTTGTTGCCGAAAATTAGCTTGACCGGCAAACAATAATTTGTGTTTTGAATCTGTTTACTATTGATTCTAAAATGGAAATGGTGTAGCCCTGGTCTTCCTTCTGCGAGTGTACTGTTTGGACCTCTATTAAAGCATTCTCTTTTTCGTTTGTGACAGGGCTTGCATTTTCGATTTGTATGCTTTCTCCTACGTTTATTTCGTCGTCTCTAATTCTACTGAGAAAGTCTGCAACATGGTTACTTTTCCCTTTTATGTAGTCGAGGTAAAAATTGTATTCTCCTAGACTTATTAGCCATCTTTGGAGTCTTGGGTTTATGTCTTTGCCTGTATATTTCGCCATTTGCCACTTAAGTAGTTAGTGATCGCTTTCGAGATCAAAATTTCTGCCATATGTATATATAAATACATATATGGTCAAATATTTGACTGCCCATACTATGGGCAAAAGTTCTTTTTCTATGGCCGCATAGTTGCATTCGTGTTGATTAGAGTTCCGGATGCGTAGGCAATGGGGTGACCGTCTTGAGAGGGGGTACTTTGGGAAATCGCTACAAATTTTTTGGGGAAATTGGGGGTACCTTAGCATAGGATTGTTTGTCACCAATGTTTTCAGTTTTTCGAATGCCGCTATATAATTTGGATCGTTCACGTTCAAGTTTTTCGATTTTTTCAGATATCTGGTCATAGGAAACGCTATTTTTGCGTAATCCTTAATAAATTTCCTATAAAATCCTGTCATTCCTAAAAAGGTTTTTATTTGTTTTTCATTTGTAGGTAGTTTTAAATTTTGAATGATGGACACCTTATCCGGATTGGGTTTGATGCCCTCTGTGGCCAGTATGTGAACAAGAAACTGTGTGTCGTTTTTTAGAAAGTCACATTTATCTACTTGTGTATTTTAATTTACTTCTTACAATCTTTCAAATATTTTGTTTAGAGTCCCCATACGGTCTTGCAAATATGTGCTAAAGACCAAAGTATCGTCCATATTGAGGACACAAGTTTTATTTATAAAATCTTTTAGCACTGTATTCATTAATCTCTGAAATGTAGAGGGATTGATTTTCGGCCCAAATGACATTTTAATATATTAACAGTGTCTTGACGATGTTGAAAATGCCGTCTTTGGTCTATCTTCTTCTCTTACTGGAATTTTTTAAAATTCGATTCGCCATATCCAATGCAGAAGTATTGAGACCTAACTATTTTGTCTAATATGGCGTTAGGAGTCGGGATAAAAAAATTTGTCGTTGACCGTGAATTCGTTCAACTTTTTGTAATCAATGACAAGCCTATACTTTCTTTTTCCCGAATTATCCTTTTTCTTTTCTACTATCCAAAGGCGACTATTGTAGAATGAATTACTTTCCCTGATTATATTTTGATTTAGCTTTTCTTTTACCTGCCTGTTTATTTCCTTTTCATGTATTTGTAGGTATCTGTATATTTTAGAATATCTTATCTACTGCAGTAATTATCTGGTTTCAAATTTCGTTTGTTGATAAGAGATGTCGCCTTCTTTAAAAAAGGTCTTGGAAATTATTTAGCAATGCTATTGTTGCTTGTTTTTCCTGTTCGTTGAGATGACTAAGGTTGAAGCGCTGATGCACCTCTTCTAGGTTTAATGGCTGTATTGAACATACATTAATCATCTCTTCCGGGTAATCATATTTGATAAAGAATAGCTTTTCTCCTAATAGGCTGACCAATATTCCGTCGGTATCCATTTTGGAATGAAATAATTCTAAAAAATTTTGTCCAATTATTGCTGAAAATTTTTTATTTGGGAAATCTATTATCTTCCATTCTAACGTTCCAAAATAAGGATTTTTTCGGAGATGGGCTCGTTCTAATGTATCTAACTTTGTTTGTACCGTTTAATGTCCTATATGAAAGAGGCTTTCCGTAGGACTGATACTCTGTTTCTAAGATGTCTGGTCTCATGATGCTAGACGTTGCTCCGTTGTCCACCAGCCGTAAAATTTGGGCTTTTCCTATTTTTACGAGTATTACGGGTAATGTTGCTTTGAGGCATGTCACCTATGTCCATTGGAATCGGACCAGTCTTTTGTGTATCTACACTCATGTGTGATATTCTAGTCTGGCGTGAGGTATAATTTTTCGGGTAGAAGTTTGTCTTTAGGTTATGTCTAATAAAGTTGTTGCCGTTTCTCTGGCTATTATTTGTTTGTAGGTTGGGGTTGTAGTTGGGATAAGGTGTGTTATTGTTATTGGTGGATGTGTTTGGATCATATGTTATTTTGGGGTACTTTGCCTCATGTTGATTATTTACGTTAGTATTCCTATAACTTTGGGCATTATTTCTTTGGGGCGTTCAGTTTCCTATACTTAAATGTTATGGCTATAGGCATGCTTTCTATAGGGTGTATCGATTTCATTAATAAGTATATTTAGCTAATCTCTGTCGACTTTATCATTTTCGTACATATGGGGTTTATATTCGTCGAACAGTTATATCTCATTTATTTGGCCCTTAGAGTACTCAAATTCATTGAAGAGTTCTCTTAAATTACTTACTCTTATGTTTCTACATTTCTCGAAGAAGTTTTCATATGTCATCCAGGGCCGCATTTACTCTCTCAGCTTTTGCTTGATTTGTTCCCACGTCGAGTTAAGGTCTAGCTGCCTCACGGATCTCGCTGCTGCTTTTGAAAATTTCTCGATCGCTATGATGTTGGTACCATATGTAAAGAGGGTATCATCTGCCTCGCATAGTGTCTTCACAAACTCGACAGAGTTTATGAAAGCCAAGACGTCGTGTTGGTTACCAAGTTGCCACAACTGGCGAAATTGTTGGATGACGTCTTTTTTGCCATTCATGGTTCTCGTCCCGTTTGTGGTGGTTGTTCTTGCCATTGTTGTTGTGCAGATTCTTTTCTCAATCTGGTAGTCTCCGCTTCTTGTGCGAGAATTATCTAGTGGAGTTCCTGCATTGCTTGCTCCAACATTATCTCTTGTAGATTTCTTTGGTCGTCGAATTTATTCATTTTATTCATATGTCTGTACTTTTTTCAATCGAATAAATTCTCAAAATTATTTATTATTATTATTTTGTAATTTATTTTATTGTATTATAATGTTTTCTGTTCGCAACGTAAAGGAATTGGAAATCAAATATTTGCTTTTGCTTTTTTCCTGCGATTCAGAACTGGAAGAAGTTTTTATAGGTTTTATAGGCCAATTAATTATAAGGTTTTGTGATTTTCACCTAAGCGAAGTTTGTGGTTTTCACTGCCGAACTTTTAAACAATTCTTCAGAATTATTTTTGGTTGGTTGCCAATTATTACACTTTTATTTCACTATCACATTTTTAGTTGTCTTTAGACGACAAAAATTTCCGATTGCGCCAATTATAAAGGTTTTGTCCCGCAAAGAAAAGTCAAACAATTCCAATTACTTCGGTAATTTTATTGAACGAAATATTTCTAACGGTTATAAAAATTATAGCTTCAGCTCTCTTTGAAATGAATCTTAAGACTAACTTATGTATGTGTGTTAACTATTGTTTTACTTTAGCTATTTGCACACACATTCAGCTACCCTGCCATACAAAATATTTCAAAAGAAACTAACAATATCTCCACCCCCATTAAAAGAGATTCCGAAGCTGAGGAATACCTGTCCAAATGACTGCGAAAGGCCACTAAGGTCATTGTGAGCACACCTGTGCTGCCAGCACCAGTACCCCACCATGGAAAAGAAGTCTGTGTAGCCAGCCACCTGCACCGTCTGGGGCATCAAGCCAAACCAAGGAAAAGTGAACCGACAGCGCTTCCAAGTGCGCCCAACACAATCAATTTAATCTGGAATGCACTGTGATGCATAATTAGAATAAATTAAAAAAACAATTAATTTACAACTCAGCGAGGTCAATAAACGTGCGCGGAGCGATAACGATAGTCGCTTCGATTCTAACCACTACAAGTACTCTCTTTATCTACTGCCAAACCTTCAGATTGATACAAAAATTCCTATAAGGCGTTATAAAATATAGCATTTTTAAAACTTCACATATAAAATCCCGAAAATAAACAAGACAATTAACAGTAAACGATTCAACCGATTCATCTGAAATCTTTGCCAGTTATTCCTAATATGCATATTAATATATTTTTAACAAATACATTCTGTGCTACAATTAAGCAATTTTGACCAAAAAAATATTTAATTTAAGCACAAAACTTTTAAAAGTTTGCCACTTATCTCCTATTTTATTTAATAATCTGTTGGATTTTGCGATTTAAATTAAACAGATATACAGGAAAAGCATAACAAATTATATCAAATTTAATGAAGAAAAATATCAAAGAAGCTAACTTCAGCCGTGCCGAAGTTTGTAGATTAATTGGTTACTTTCTCTGTCATATCGGATTCAAGATATTTTAAAAACTAAATATAAAATTAAAAAAAATTTGAAGCAAAAAAAAGAAACACTAAGAAAAAATTCGGGTTCGCCAACGGCTGGGATTGGACCTCTCTAGGTACTGCGCTACCAAACTTAAAATTTACGACCTCGGTATACATTGCAAGCGTCCAGCTTCTCGCTCTCTAAATTTTCGGACGAATTTAAGAAAACAACAACACAATACAAATAGTTTTCTGTCTCTTTCTGTTTCGCACTCAGCTTGTAGTTTTTTCAAGCACGTGTTCGCATATATGTATGTATGTCTGTATATATGTTGTTTGTGTATGCATATAAAAAAGCACATATAAACGTATTTAATTGGCTGCATATGCATACATACTGATGCTGATGGGGTTGATTCACTGATTTTATTGATTTATGTCGGTGTTTATTATCCGATCTGAATCAAACTTGCTGGTAAGGTGTAAAAGTAGAATTGTCCTCTGTGTGCCAAATTTGGTTGATATCTCAAAAAGCAAAGACGTTTTTCTCACAAGAACTGATTTGAACAACTCACATTTTAACCGAGGTACCTCTGATCTTTCCTATTTTTCTATAACTTATAGTTGTCCGATCCTACCAATTCTTAAACTTGATTTAGATAAAAGATCAATGAACAGAATGGTATGACTTTTATTCACGTATGTAGCTCAAAATTGAAGTTCGATTTAGTATGAAGAAACAGACAGATGGACAGACGCACATGGTCATATCGACTCGGCTATTGATGCTGATCAAGAATATATATACTTTATGGAGAAACGATTATTTCTATGCGTTACAAACATCTGACCAATTTTATTATACCCTCTGCAAGGGTGTAACAATTTTTATGTACTATCAATGCATATAAAAACGTATAAGAATTTTTTTTTCATTTTATATCCCTAAAAATCTTTAGAAATCGTTGAAATGCGGCAAACATAAGATGTGATGCACTTACAACTTGCGAATAAATGATAAAATCCAACAAGTTATGTACACAACATCCTAGTACTGTGCTGGTGAAATGAAACATTAGAAATTAAAGAAAATAAGTAATTTGTAAAATTATGGTGAAATAAATCCCATTGAAAAAAAATAAAAAGTAGAAGGATTGACTACTCTTCGGATGTGCCGAATTTCGTATACCCTTGCGGATTGCCTCTATATAATTTACCAGAACCATTATGGAGTATACGAGGGCTACTATTTAAATTTCGGGATTAGCAAATAGGAACAATATTGCATATAGTCAACGAATTCTGTTACAACTCAACAGACATATTTTTAAAAATTTACAAGTACCTAAATTTATGTCCCTAGCTTGAGAAACAAAAAATTTTTTTGGACTGATTGTTCCTATGGCAGTTATATGATATCAATTAGAACTAGAAAGATGGACTAACTTCGGCCGTGCCGAAGTTCGTATACCCTTGCAGATTTTCTCTATATAATTCACCAGAAGCATTATTGTAAATTAAACATACCAAATTTACAAATTCAATATTTTGAGCTTAAGGAAAAAAATTTTTCATACAAAATTTTTTTTTGTACCGATTGTTCCTATAACAGCTATATGATATAGCCAACCGATTCTGATCAGACTTGGTTGAAGTATCAAGAAGCATATTAAACTCATAAATATCAAATTTCGTGGCATTCGGTTAAAAAACAACAGAGTTATTGAGGATACACCTTATTCATGACCGATCGTTCCTATGGGAGCTATATGATATAGTTGTCCGATCGGGATGATTCAGAGATATACAATGCGAGCAGCAAAAAGAAACCTATGTTGAAAAAAGCTCTGTAGCTCTTATGGTCTCGGAGGAGAAGCTGTTGATCCAGACAGATGGACAGACGGACAGACGGACAGACGGACATACGGACAGACGGACAGGGCTAGATCCATTCGTCTATTCATGCTGATCAAGAATATATATACTTTATATAGTCGGAGATGCTTCCTTCTGTGCGTTGCAAACTTCTGACCAAAATTAATATACCCTCTGCAAGGGTATAAAAATGACAAGTATATTAAACTCACAAATATTACATTTTGTGACATTCGTTATTGAGGTTAAACCTTATTCATGACTGATTGTTCCTTTGGCAGATATAAGATATAGTCCACCGATTTTGATACAACTTGGTGAAAGTATTGAAAAGTATATTCGCGCGAATCTCAACGGATGCAATATTTGCGGGGAACACAAACATACACACAAGTAAACGAAACTACTGCTACTCACGAGTTAGATAAGAGAGAATAAAAGCTTTTAGAATAGGAAGAGAGATCTCTGAACTGATCTTTCGGTAAAGACGATTGTAATCAGAACAAAGGACTCGAAAGTGTTAATTCAAACAATAGTTTGTAGTACAGCGTGTAGGGAATAAAGGAATATGATTTCTAGTAGGCCTGAAAGGTACAGAAAATTCTACTTGGGTTAATAGCACAGGCGAGTCTACATCACCATAAATACTACACCAAGCATTATTCTACTGTTAACAAGGGAGGGGAGGTTATTCAAAAGTAGCCTACTGGTGTACGAGGGAAGCTTGTCGTTGTAATCCCAGTTCAGACCACGAAGAGCAAATAGCAAAAACTGCTTTTGCACAGATTAAATTCTCTTTTGGGGTGACTCACACCATATTATATTCATAAATATTAAACTTCGTGACATTCGCCAAAAAAAACATTTGGGGTGACGGACATGACGAAGTCATTATCAAACAAATTCACTTAGTTTCGCCATTCCGTAGGATTTTACGCCAATCTAAATCAGCTAATGTAAAACTTTAATGGATCTTTAGATTTTCGTTTACAACATTTCACTTCCTCGTGGAAAGACGAGTTTTCTTGAGCTCTTTCTTAAAATTTTTGTTTTCGCTATACCAATGGCGATTAATTTCAATTTTTGTTGTGAAATTCGATGTATACTGCTTTGCTTTATTTTCACCGCTTTTGTTGCTAATTTGTTACTTACAAACGCAATAACAAAACAATACATTAAATTTATTCTTTCGTACAACAACATAGATTTCATATCGTTGTGGTTGCGCATTATATTTACATTTGCTCTTGCGTTTGTAATCTTTACCGTTGCAAGTTGCTCTCGCGTTCTCGCCCACACATTGTTATTGCATGTCCAGTGTTTGTGGCTCTAGCTGTGCTCTATTTTCTGTCTCTTGTGTGTGTGTTTTTGTCTTAATTTCTTTCTATTTGCTCTGTAAGTTTGACCTAAGTGTCGAATCTGCTTTAACTACTGAGTGAGTTTTATCTTTGGCCTTTTTATTTTTTATAGCAATTTATATTTTTATTTTTTATTAATACTATATTGTATAAAATGTCTGTCTGCTCAAGCAACAAATGTTTGAATCCACCTGCGCCCCATAACATATTTCCTTCATGTTGCCTGTGTGATAATGTCATGCATGTTAAATGTCCGCGCTACACCTTTCCTTTTCTCCTGGAAATGGTCTTCCTTTGCAGACGAATCTACCTGTAGCTTCCGATAAGTATGGGCATATATCCAATATAGGGAATATTGTCGATAGGGATCCTTTCAAAGTCTTACATACGGACACTCAGATTGACTCAGCTAGGGTTATTACTGCTGTGGTTGATCCTATGTCTGGTCTCCGTAGACCTCTAACAGCAGTTCCTCCGTAGTAACACATCTTTGTTTCTAGGCTTGATCCCAAACATTCATCGGATGACGTTTCAGCTTTCGTTAAGGCAAAAGTTCAAGCCAGCAAAATAACGGTGGATAAATTTAAATTTAAATATTCAAGAGAGATCTCTTCTTTTAAAATTATTGTCACGGTCGAACTGTTTGACTGTATTTTTAATAACAGTTTTGGGCCGGATCACATTTTAGTTAAAGAGCACACGTCCAAAAAGAAAACTCGAGGTCCTATTAGGCTTTCTATCATCGCTACTTCAGCTTCTTCCGAATCATCAGCATCAGCCGGTGGTTCAAAAAACTGATTTTGTCCCTTTTTCTGGCCAATCAGAATGTAAGAGACCATAAATTCAAACTTCCTAGGCTATGTGTAGATAGATTTGTATTTGATCTCAATATTTTAGTTTTTACAGATACAGGGAAGCATCTGCTCTTTTTACCCGACCCTCTGATATTATTTACTCACCTGATTATAGATTGTTGGATTTAAGGTTAGACTTAAATCTTTTTACGACACGTTTATTGCTCTTGTGATTTTAATCTGCCTGAAATTCAATGTTCTACATCAGTTTTTTTTATTTGTGGCCTTTTTGAATTATCCTTGGCCCAGACAAACTTTGGATCTGATATTGGTGTTTGACTGTTCCAACTGCGCAGGTTCTAGATCTGACCCTCTAGTCCTGCCGGAAGACAAATTTCACCACACATTGACTATTGATCTACCTTTTCGAGCACCAATTGTTGGTGTTAAGACAAAGCCTAGATCACGTAACTTTCATAAAGCCAACTTTCTTAAATTGAATGAGCTTATTCTTTCAACAGATTGGTCCCCTTTATACAATTGTTCAGACATGGATCTAGCTATTTCTATTTTTTACAATACTCTCGATTCGCTTCTTAGGGTTTGTGTCCCACGCAGGATGCCAGTGTTGTCTCATCGACCCCCTGGTTTTGACGTGAGTTATCTAACTTAAAGAACGTAAAATCGAGATATTATAAAAAGTACAAGAAATCATGTCGTCCCTCTGATTTCGCTCGTTATATAGTCGCACGCTCGGATTTTATGAGGCTTAACACGCAATGTTATAAGAACTACCTTCAGCGTTGCAAATTTGAGTTCTTACAAAATCCTAAATTGTTCTGTAACTTTGTCAATTCTAAACGTAAGACATCCGTCCTTCCATTTCACATTTCTTTTGAAAATAATACAGCGGACACTGATCAAGCATTTGCTGATTTGTTTGCAGAGTTTCTAAAAACATCTTATTCCTTATCGAGCGAAACTTTCGTATCCTTACCAGTTGAAAAAGACTAATTGCATTTATAATCCTTTGATTGATGAAAGTTCGCTTCGTAGCGTGCGTAATTTAGTAAAACCAATCTACTCTCCTGTACCTAATAGGATACCAGGGTGTGTACTCAGATATTGAACAGAGGTTTTATGTAAACCAACTATTTCTTTTGTCCGTTAATTCTTCCACTTTCCATTTGTTTAGAAGAAATGCTACATCATACCTCTGTATAAAAATGGTAAGAAATCCAAAGCAGCGAATTATAGTGGTATCTCAAAATTGTCCGCTATTCCTAAAGCATTTAAAAAGATAATTACTTCTCAACTGCAAGATTTTTGTAGCTCTATTATTTCACCAACTCAGCATGGGTTTGTGGAACATAGAACTACAACAATAATTTATTAAAACTGACATCTTTGACGATCGAAAGATTTAAGAATGCAAGTCAAACTGATGTCACTTACACTGATTTCAGTAAAACTTTTTATTCTGTTAATCATGCGCTTCTTCTTCTTAAGTTAAGTAATATTGGCTTTCCAAGCCCTTTACTTGGTTGGATTCAAGAATATCTGAAAAAAAGAACTCAAAAGGTTCTTTTCAAGTCGTCACATTCTAAGTCCATCCATTTGACACTGGGACCTTTGTTTTTTACTATATTTATAAACGATCTTCCCTCATTCATAAATCACTCTCGTGTTCTTTATGTATGCGGATGTCATTAAGATTCGTCTTAATTTCAGAGAAACTGCCTCTCCGTTTCGGTTCGAATCTGACCTTCACAACTTCCAGTCTAGGTGTAAATCCAACTTGTTAAACCTCAATACATCTAAATGCAGTGCAATAATTTGTCATCGTAGACTGCTTTTAGTTAATCTAAATTCCCATACTAATCGTAAAATAATGCTTGGCGTGATCTCCATGCAGAGTTATTGAACCGGTCAGTTCCTTGTAGATATACTAAAACTTACGTACCTTTATCTCTTCCACGCTGTTCTACTAACTATAACATCACAAAGGTGATTACAATCACCTTTACAATGTAATCAGTTTTGAGAATTATCTTCCTTTACTAAAAACTTCTATCTTATATTATTTAGCTCGCAACTAGATGTAAAATTTTTATATTTGCCTGTCTTTGTGATTTTGTCGGAATTCCCGCGAAAAAAGTAGAAACAAAACAAAAAAAAAACCGTGTGAAATAAATCAATGTGAAACAGAGATGGAAATGACGTAATCAAGTCGACCCTGCCGACTTTCCCTTCGAAATCGCCATTAATTGAATATACGTTTTTTTTATAAAATTTTTCCAGTCGAAACGGCAAATTTCTCGATCACTAATATCAGTAAACGGAACTAATACGACATTCGATATAAAGCAACGTGCACATGCTATCTCGCCCACATATTTCAGCCGCTGCTGCGCTCATTACAATTCAGTACAAAACATAAATTCCTAAATCTCCGAAGTTTATTGCCCGATTTCGAAATTTTGGTCGACTAGTACATATTGGCTATTAAATTAGTTGTGCCGAATAAGAATACGATACACTTTAATTTTACTTTAGTTTATTAAATTGCGGGGACGAAAGTGGGTGTGGTAAAAATTAGGAAGCAAACTTGATCTGCGTAGATACTAGACGGATGATGAAATCAAGTTTGATTACTCTAGCTTTTATAGTCCCTGAGATCTAGGTGTTCATACCGACGGACGGACATGGCCATATCAACCATGGAAATGTTTTCTTTGGCCTGTGACAAATATCGCAGCCTCGCTGTTTTAATGGGGCGCCGACATGTCGCGCCACTCGTAGCTTGTGTAACTTTTCCTTAGTTTTTGTTTTTATATCAAGAAACAAAAAATGGGGGGAAAAAAATTTATAAATTAATAGTGCATATGGTATTTCCAAACCACAATAAGCACCGCAGGTGTACTTGCAAAATTCGAATTGAGGTGCTCCTACTCAAAAATGATAATTGGAAATATGTTAAGTATGTAAGTTAACCCAAACGTCCGATCATATGCTGAATCAGCGATTCCCAAGTTATGCCGTGCATAACGATGAACAAGCAGCGAAAAGGGTAACGCGATATCTCGCACATGCCGCAAGATCAGCACTTTTTCGAATTGCATAAACACTCCAGGCTAGGCAGAATGTATTTGTCTTTAGATTAAGTTTAGTTTTAAAAGAGAACTCCTAGCGCACAAACGTGGCTTGATCAATAAATAATATAACAATTAACCCAAGCGCACAAACGTGGCTTGATCAATAAATATTATATCAATTAAATTCATAATTTGTAAAATGGAAGGATCAGATGTACATCGGGTCAAAATTTGATTGTCTAACTAATCTTGGGATTTTTTGAACTGATTCAACCAAATTTGTTGGTGTACAGTCAGTTATAATTCTAATAATTATCATCCATTATGAAAGTGATTTCCGTGAAATTTACTTTGATGAAAGTTTCTTTATTTACGTTTTATGCAGATCAATCAAGAAGCGGTCTAACAGACCGCCCTGGTTCACTCGGGAGTTGTCTAACTTACGAAACATCAAATCGAGACATTATAAGAAGTTTAAAAAAGCAGGTCGCCTGTCTGATTTTTATCTGTATTCTGTTGCAGTTTTTTAACTTTGTCAATACTAAACGTAAGACATCCATAATCCCATCCTGTTTAAGTTTTGAAAATAAGATAGCTGACACTGATCAGGCCATTGCCGATATGTTTACTGATTTTTTCAAAACAACCTATTCCTCATCGGAATATACTGGGAACCTTTCGTATCCTTAGGAGTTAAACAGGTCTAATGGTATCTTCAATCCTTTCTTCGATGAAAGTACGCTTCTTAACGTGCTTAAGTTAATTAAACCTGTGTACTCACCGGGGCCTGACGGCATTCCTGGGTGTGTACTAAGATTTTGTGCTGATGCTTTATGCAAGCCTATTCATAAGTTATTCTCCTTGTCTGTTGAAACGTCCTCTTTCCCAATTATGTGGAATGAATTTTTTATCATTCCACTACACAAAAATGGTAATAAGTCCAATGTGTCAAATTATAAGGGTATTTCCAAATTGTCCGCGATTCCAAAAGCTTTTGAGAAAATAATAACTTCTCAATTGCAACATTTCTGTACATCTATAGTTTCGCCCACACAGCATGGTTTTGTGAAACGTAGATCTACAACCACTAACCTTTTAGAATTCACATCATTAACGATCAAAGGGTTTGAAGAAGCCAAGAAAACTGATGTCATATATACTGACTTCAGTAAAGCTTTTGACTCTGTTAACCATAAGTTACTACTTTTTAAGCTCAACGAAATTGGATTTCCAACTTCATTACTGAATTGGATTCGTGAGTACTTAACAAACAGAACACAGAAAGTTCTTTTTAAGTCTTCTCATTCAAAACGTATCAATGTGACATCCGGGGTGCCTCAGGGGAGTCATCTGGGTCCACTGCTCTTTACAATCTTCATTAACGATCTTCCCTCCGTCATGTTACATTCTCGAGTGCTAATGTATGCTGACGATGTTAAGCTATGCCTTAGTTATAAAGATATGGTTTCGCCCAGTCGATTACAGGCTGACCTTAACAATTTTCAGTGTTGGTGTCAACACAATCGTTTGATTTTAAACACTGCAAAGTGTAAGGTTATGACATTTAATAGAAACTGTCCTCAACTTATAACCTATTTCATAAATAATTCTCCATTAGAACGTCTAAATGTAATGAACGATTTGGGTGTACTTATGGACCATAAATTGACTTTCAACTCCCATGTTTCCACAATTGTTGGCAAAGCAATGGGTGTTCTCGGATTTATAAAGAGATGGTCAAAAGAATTTGACGATCCTTATACTACAAAAATCCTCTTTACCTCTTTGGTCCGCCCCATTTTGGAATACGGATCTTGTGTTTGGTCCCCTCAATATGAGTCACAACAAATGAGAATTGAATCTGTGCAAAAGCAGTTTTTACAATTTGCTCTTCGTGGTCTGAACTGGGATCACAATGTCAAGCTTCCCTCGTACTCGAGTAGGCTTCTTTTGATTAACCTTCCCTCCCTTACTAACCGTAGAATAATGCTTGGCGTAGTTTTTATGCACAAGCTCCTAAATGGTGATGTAGACTCGCCTGATCTATTGACTCAAGTAGAATTCTCTGTACCTTTCAGGCCTACTAGAAACTATCTTCCCTTATTCCTTAAACGCTGTACCACTAACTTTTCTTTGCATGAACCCTTTCGAGTTCTTTGTTCTGACTACAATCGCCTTTACCGACTGATCAGTTCAGAGATCTCTCCTCCTATGCTAAAAGCGTCTATTCTTTCCTATCTAGCTCGTAATTAGCTGTAGTTTTCGTTTACTTGTCTGTTTGTTTGTGTTCCCCGCGACTCGTGCCGTACGTTATGCGGCTTGCGCCCCTCGGTCGGTTGGGAGGGAGGAGTGGCAAATTTTGCATCCGTTGGGATTCGCGCGAAAAAAAAAAAAAATCTAGAAAGATGGACTAACTTCGCCCGTGCCGAAGTTCGTATACCCTTGCAGATTTTCTCTATATAATTCACCGGAAGCATTATTGTAAATTAAACAAATTTACAAGTTGAAAATTTTGAGCTTGAGAAAAAAATTTTTCATACAAAATTTTTTTTTGTACCGATTGCTCCTATAGCAGCTATATGATATAGCCAACCGATTCTGATAAAACTTGATTGAAGTATATTAAACTCACAAATATCAAATGTCGTGGCATTCAATTGAAAAACAACAGAGTTATTGAGGATAAAGCTTATTCATGACCGATCGTTCCGATGGGAACTATATGATATAGTCGTCCGATTCTGATCAAAATTCTGATTTCGTGGCATTCGGTTGAAAAACAACAGAGTTATTGAGGATAAAGCTTATTCATGACAGATCGTTCCTATGGGAGCTATATGATATAGTCGTCCGATCGGGATGATTCCGAGATATACAATGCCTGCAGCAAAAAGGAGCTTATACTGAAAATCTCAGCTCTGTAGCTCTTATGGTCTCGGAGGAGAAGCTGTTGATCCAGACAGACGGACAGACGGACATGGTCAAATCGATTATTATTTTGACCAGAAGTGTATGTGCATTTACGAAGGAAATTGTACAAGTACGATCATTGCAGCACGGTGCCTGAACTCCAGAGCATAATCGCATGTTTTCAGAAAAGGAAATATTTGGCAAAACATACATCCGTAGACATATCCCAACTACTGATGACAAGGTATTCGGATCAATTAAGTATAAGAAATATACAGCTTAAATCATAGACATGTCAAATGCAATTTGTAGCAAAAGGAGGAAAATGGCATAAACGAAGTCATTGAGACAGTCGATACTTCATGACCTCTATATATGAATACTTTAAATGGTTTGAACAACACAAGCTTAAGGAATGTTAAATGGAAAACCGACAAAAATATTAAAACTTTAAGATCTGACAATGGTACTGAGTACAGTCGGAATAAAATACGACTTCTAGGCTAAGCACTAAACTGAACGCTAAAATCGAACTTTTGTTATGATGGATGGGTAAGAAATGGAGTTCTTGAATCTTAATATTTACCACAAAATTTACAAAGTTCGGAGCGAGAAAGAAGTTTTAAAAATCCAATTAAAGCAGATGCTCTCACCCACAAGTAATTGCCACTAAAAATACGTGAATTCCAGAAAGCTCTATACTGACCAGGTTTGGTCGTCCAAGATTAATCTACAACATCTCAGCGGAACCGACCAGCTAGAATTTACGGAAACTAGAATCTAAAGATGGTGAGCTTTTCAGGCCACATAGCTTATCAGAACTCGAAATGAGTCAATTGAAATGCAGCCCTTAAGGGCGCAACAATTTTAAAGAATAAAAAGATGCTTTGATCAGTTTGTATAAAGCATTGAAAATTTAACAAACAACAGATCTAAGCACTGAATTATGACATACTGTTTTCAGCTGTTCAATATGTACGATTCCAAGCCAGCGTGTGCCCTAGCTTGATTGGCGGCGTGATCGACACATCATGATACTTAGCCAATGTAATTATAATTACGGAAAACAGGAAGAGTGTAATTCAATATTTTAATCACAAGTATGGTTCTGCGCATTCTGAAGAACTGATTTATTTTGTCATCTTATTCTATTTGCAAATATAGCCTTGGAACTTATAGCTAGACGGCTAGAAAGATCCACATAACTACATGGTGGACATTAGTGGTGGAATAACAGAGAAGGGCATAATATCTGCGGTGCAATGTGGTTATATATATATATATATATATATTTATATATATATTATATATATATACTTTTGACTACTTAAAAATTTACCTGTTTTCCGAGATGTGTGAGAGCTCGCGTTGTCATGATGGAGAATTCTTCTTCGGAAGTTAAGTTGCGAATTTCGCCGAAGACATCCGGCAAGTTGCTCCTGGGAAACAGTGGCCACATTACCAATTCTTTCGATGAAACAGGCGACTTAAAATAAATCGGACCCAATCGATCATAACAAATAATTTCTATAAGCAAACAATGAGATTGAAAACAATAAAACCGTTATATAAAAATCTATCGATGCCCATAAAACCAAAAAGGAGAAATAAGAACACTTGTTGGGAAATCAATCTATAATAATATAGTCAAACCCTCAGTGTCTCAATATAACAACCCGCTATTAGTTGTTGAAAAGAAATCGTTGCACGGCTCAGAAGGACCTCTTGTTTAATTTATTGAAGATAAAAACCAATCAAGTCGATCGTCCAGACTATTTTTCATTGTTTGTCTTAATGTCAGGCTTCCATCAAATTGAATTTGAAGAGAGTTACAAAAATTGACCGTTAGTGTCACGCTACTTGCTTAAGTGTACAAAGTTATGTCCCTATGAAATTTGTATACCCTTTACAGGGGTGAAATAAAAGTTGGTCAGATGTTTGACCCGCATAGAAATAAACGTTTCCGACCACAAAAAGAATATATATTCTTGATCAGCATCAATAGCCGAGTCGATATGACCATGCCTGTCTGGTGTGATATTCATATTTTTTCGAACTTAAATTTTGAGCTACGTGAATAAAAGTCATATGATTCTGTTTATTGATCATTTATCTGACACAAGTTTGAGAATTGGTCGGATCGGACTACTATATACGACCATGTGCTTGATAAAAATACAAGCATAGTGCGAAAGAGACAGAAAACTATTTGTATTGTATTGTTTTGGCAAATCCTACGGCTCGAGGAAATCCCATAGATGCTCAATAGAATTCAGGTCTGGAGAATGGAGAGGTCACGGACGCGGATTTTTCATATTACAAAGCAGCCAGAGCTTTACATTATGGGCCGTATGTTTCGGGTCATTGTCCTGTTGGAAGCAAAAATTGTTTTCAAGCTACAATTTCAGGGCATTCTGCAGTAGATTCTCATTAAGAATCTTGATGTAGTCTATATGATTCATGGTTGGCTCAATAAACGTGAGACTTCCTGGCGCCAATATACCCCCACACCATTACTCTATCTCCTCCATGTTTTATAGTTGGTAGTAAATTTTCTTTATTAATAGCTCTTTCGGTTTTTTTCCATACTAACTTCATTCCTTTTATGCCGAAAATGCAGAGCTTGGTCTCATCTGAAAAAGTTACCTTGTTCCAGAAGCTGGGAGTTTGGAAATGCGGTCATTGACGAAGTCCATACGCTTTTTCTTATTCATCTCAGATATACACGGCATCTTACGAGCCACTCAGCCATGATATCCCGCCTCTTTCCAAGTCTGTCAGCGGTTTCTTCAGAAACAGCTTTGAAAAAACGTACTTCAGCTTTGAATCGTCCTTGGTGAGGATCAGTCCTCAGATTAATAAGCACCAGTTGGACAATATGTTTTTTCTCCCGTTCAACAACGGTGGTCGGCCAGACCTGTGCTTTGACAATGACGGATGACACATAATTATTGTAGACTCTTTCGCACAAGGAATGTGTTCTGCCTACCAACTGACAAAATTTTAGGCGTGATCGGACCGGACCAATCGCGTAGGTAGAGGAGTTTTGATAGCAGTTGACTCTACCTTACCCTCTGACATAATTCATTCTCCTGAATTTCAGGAAATCGAGTTTGTTAAAGTTAAGGTTAGACTTAAGTCCTTTTCCGCCTACGTAATTCCTACATTCCTACATAAACTCTGTTGGTAATATGAATGGAAGACCTTTGGATCTGATATTTGTGACTGATTCTTCCAACTGCGCCGTTTCTAGAACTGACCCTCTAGTCCTCCCGGAAGATAAATTTCACCCCACTTAAGAATTGACCATTGATCTACCTTTTTGAGCACTAATTGTTGGTGTCAGCAAAAACCCCAAATGAGCTTATTGTTTCAAGAGATTGATCTCCTTTTTACAATTGTTCAGACATGAACCTAGCTATTTCGACTTTTTATAATACTCTCGAGTGTTGTCTCACAGACCCCCTAGTTTTCTCCTGAGTTATCTAACTTAAAGAACGTAAAATCGAGATATTATAAAAGGTACAAGAAAGTCACGACGTGCCTCTGAATTCGCTCGTTACATAGTCGCTCGCTCGGATTTTGTGAGGCTTAACACGCAAAGGTATAAAAATTACCTTTAGCGTTGTAATTTTGAGTTCTCACAAAATCCTAAATTGTTCTATAACCTTTTCAATTCTAAACGTAAGACGTCCGTCCTCGCATCTCGTTTTTCTTTTGAAAATAATACAGCGGACACTGATCAAACCATTGCTGATTTGTTTGCTGATTTTTTCAAAACAACTTATTCCTCCACGGAATATCGAGCGAATCTTTCGAATCCTTACCAGTTGAAAAAGACTAATTGTTATCTATAATCCTTTGATTGATGAAAGTTCGCTACTTAGCGTGCGGGCCCCGATGGGATACTAGGCAGTGTACTCAGATTTTGCGCAGAGGCTTCAAGTAAACCAATTCTAAAACTATTTCTTTTGTCCGTTAATTCTTCCACTTTCCATTTGTTTGGAAGAAATGCTCTGTATAAAAATGGTAAGAAATCCAAAGCAGCGAATTATAGTGGTATCTCAAAATTATCCGCTATTCTTAAAGCGTTTAAAAAGATAATTACTTCTCAACTGCAAGATTTTTGTAGCTCTATTATTTCACCAACTCAGCATGGGTTTGTGGAACATAGAACTACTACAATAACCTATTAAAACTGACATCTTTGACGATCGAAAGATTTAAAAATGCAAGGCAAACTGATGACTAAACCTCAACACTTCTAAATGCAGTGTTTTAACTTTCTTCAGAAATACTCCACAGATTGCAACCTATTTGCTAAATAATAGTCCTTTAAAACGCCTCGATGAGATAAATGACTTGGGTGTCCTTATGGACCGAAAGTTATCTTTTAAGTCTCATATTTCAACTACTGTCGGCAAAGCTATGGGAGTTCTTGGGTTTGTAAAAAGATGGTCAAAGGAATTTAATGACCCTTACACAACCAAAATTCTCTTAATTTCATTGCTACGTCCTATCGTTGAGTATGGATCTTGCATATGGTCACCTCAATATGAGTCACACCAAGCAAGAATTGAATCTGTGCTCTTCGTGGTCTGAACTGGGATCGCAATATCAGTTTGCCATCGTACTCAAGTAGACTTCTTTTACTTAACCTACCTTCTCTAACTAAACGTAGAGTAATGCTTGGCGTGATCTTCATCCACAAGCTCCTTAATGGTGATATAGACTCGCCTAAGTTATTGAACAGCGTAGCTTTATCTGTTCCTTGTAGACCTACCAGAAATTTCATACCTCTATCACTTCCACGCTGTTCTACTAACTATGCTATGCATGAACTTTTTCGAGTCCTTTGTTCTGATTAAAATCGTCTTTACAGTGTTATCAGTTCTGACCTCTCTCTTCCTTTACTAAAAACTTCTATCTTATCTTATTTAGTTCGTAACTAGATGTAGAATTCGTACATGTGTCTGTGTTTTGTGATTTTGTTTCCCCGCGTGTCAAGGATTTGCCTTCCAACCTATGTTTTAAAATAAGGAAAAGAGATTTCTTTTCCTTTTTGCTCCATGGTAAAATGCGTGCTAATTATTTCCTCAACGTAATGGCAAGTTACATTTATCAACAAAAAACAATAAGGAAGAATGAGAAAACTAACGGTGATCTCGAAATGTAACATTGTACGCAGAATAATTAGAGTGTACGCATACTTTTTAAGTGACATATTTTTGTTTTTTTTTTTTTTAATTTTTTTTTTTAATATTTAGATTGTTTTTAGGATTAAAAAAATATACATATAGAAAGGTTTATAATTAAATAAAGAGTTATATAAAAAAGAAGCATTCCAAAAAGTGCTTTATAAATATCAAATTTAATAGCCAACTGTAAATTGAAATTTAGTTCTCTTTGGGGGTGTACGCAGAGATATGAGAGCGAGTGTACATAGACGATCATAGATGTTTTTCAGGTTTTGCATTCAAGTTCAAGCAGTTTAGGGATATGTTGGCGATCCCTATTCCCAGCACGGAGGCATAATAGATGGTCATAATTGTCATCAAAAGAAGCTATCCATATGGGGTCATTTTTGGAGGACTACCATAATAACTCAGAGAAATAAGTGTATCTGCAACGTTTTTTACACTGATGTCTTTCTTGATAGTAACGGTACATTGTGGCTGGTATGCCAAAGTCTGTGTTTGCTGTGCAACACAACTATTCGCTCGCGAATTCCTTTTTTACTCATTATTCTTAGTACCGTTATAACAAGTCAGTATTTGTTTGCCAAGCATAGAGAGCAAGTTATCAAAAAAATTGGCTTTATTTACATTGGTATCATAAAACAAACTGTAAGTAAAATAGATTACTTTTTTGGAACAAAGAATAATTAAATTGTTGATGGGTTTATCTCTAGAATGCCACGTGGGCGTAAAGGGCTAAGCGAAAGTGGCAATAGTTTTCATAAAATTGCCGCTAGAGTTAATCGGCATAGAAATACCATATGCAACT
This sequence comes from Drosophila sturtevanti, assembly GCA_018150375.1. Lineage (NCBI taxonomy): Eukaryota > Metazoa > Arthropoda > Insecta > Diptera > Drosophilidae > Drosophila > Drosophila sturtevanti. The sequence continues at coordinate 58,376 of JAECWJ010000352.1, read as the reverse complement.
TTCTTAAAAATCCTGAAACATATGGTCAACTCAAACGAAGCGGCAGGCCAAGTAACATCAACAACAGATGCAAACGAGGAATTCGTCGCCTGGCTGCTCAAAAAGAAATGTCTGGCAAGGAAATCAAACACCATTTAAGACTTAAGGTTACCGATAGGCGTCAAGGACGGAAAACTTAGATATTGTTTGCGGTCAGCCGGACTGTTAGCACGTTGGCAGGCTCTATGCTATTAAGGCTCATTTAGCGTTTGCCGAAAAATATAAATTTTGGACTAACGATTTCCGAAATGTTGTACTTTCGAACGAAGAAAAGTTTAACTTACATGGTCCAGATGGTAGTTAGAAACGTTGGCAGGACCTTAGGTAACCACGGCAAACGCACCACCACGGTGGCGTGTCTTTGATGAGTTGGGCAGCTTCCAGATATAATGGAAAGTCCTATTTGTTTTATTCCGGCAAGAATCAATGCAAAATTGTATCTTGAAATATTGGAGGACGTTCTCATTGAGTTTGCGTGAAATATATACGGAGACGACCGGGTTTTCCAACAAACCAAAGCTCCAAGCCATACGGCTCGTTTAACTGAGGCCTTCCTATCGCCAAGAAAAACACCAGTTCTGGATTGGCCATCACTCAATCCGGAGCTAAACGCAATTAAAGACCTCTGGGAAATATTGTCAGCCCGTATTTATAAAAATGGTCGGCAAATTTGACACAATCAAAGGATAAAATAGCTGATTCCACTCTTTAAAACCTGGAAGCCTAAACGTTTAAATGTTGTCCTATTTTGAAATGGAAAACATATTATGCACATATACTTATTTCATATGATGTTATTTAAATTTCTTTTTTATTTTAATAAGTTTAGTGAAGTTGAATATTTATTATATAATTTTTTGTTTCTATTTTTTTTTTTTAAATATGTATATGTATATTAAAATTTTTGGTTCTTTTTTGGAGTTTTTCACTTGAAACTACCCATGCACATATACTTATTTCTGTGAGTACAGTGACAGACAATCAAGTAGTTAATAACCGAGAACCGTGAAGTATGAATTTTTTGTAACTTTATTTGGTATACAGCAGATCAATTATCCCAGTGGCCGATCTGTTATTTGAGCAGTACTTTTTTTTCTCTATTTTTCTCGCGTCTGCCTACCTTGTCGTTCGATCAACTCTGCAAATAAACATGAATTTCTAACAAGAACGCTGGACCAGGATACTTTCGTTAAAAAGAAGAAAAGTGACAGCAGCGATCCTGGAGTTGGAGAATAAGAACTTGTCCATTGTGAGGGAAAGCTTGTCTGTTGGTTACAAAGATCGCCAACCAAAGGCCGATCGACAACACAAGAGCCAGGCGCAAATCCGCCAACTACAACAAGGAAGACAGCAGAAACAGCACGATAATAGTAAGAATCACCAAAAAACATTAAATAAGAGTATAGCACACCCGCATGGTTGCCAATAGCGAGTTTCGCAGCGAAAATAAATTGAAAATATCAAAGAAGCTAACTTCGGCCGTGCCGAAGTTTGTATACCCTTGCAGATTAATTGATTACTTTCTCTTTTAAAAATTGGAAATATAAAATTTAAAAAAAATTTGAACCAAAAAAAGAATCAGTAAGAAAAAATTCGAATTTGCCAACGGCCGGAGTTGAACCTCCGCTCACGTCACTTCTAGAACCGATCTCTACCTATTGCGCTACCAAACTTAAAATTCACGGCCTCGCTATTTCGGTATACATTGCAAGCGTCCAGCTTCTCGCTCTCTAAAGTTTCTGACGAATTCTAGAAAACAACAACACAATACAAAAATTGTTTTCTGTCTCTTTCTGCTTCGCACTCAGCTTGTAGTTTTTTCAAGCACGTGTTCGCATATATGTATGTATGTATGTATGTTTGTATGTTTCCATGTATGTTGTTTGTGTACGCATATATAAAAGCAAATATAAACGTATTTAATTGGCTGCATATGCAAACATACTGATGCTGATGGGGGTTGATTCATTGATTTTATTGATTTATGTCGGTGTTTATTATCCGATCTGATTCAAACTTACTGATATGATGTAAAAGTATAATTCTCATCTGATCACCAAATTTGGTTGAGATATCTTAAAAAACAAAAAAGTTTTTCTCACAAAAACATACTTTTACTGATGGGGGTTGATTATTGATTTTATTGATTTATGTCGGTGTTTATTATCCGATCTAAATCAAACTTGCTAATAAGGTGTAAAAGTAGAATTGTCATCTATGTGCCAAATTTGGTTGAGATATCTCAAAAAACAAAAAAGTTTTTCTCACAAGAACTGTTTTGAACAACACAAATTTTAACCGAGGTACCTCTGATCTTTCCTATTTTTCTATAACTTATAGTTGTCCGATCCTACCAACTCTCGAACTTAATTTAGATAAATCATCAATGAAGAGAATGATATGACTTTTATTCACGTAGCTCAAAATTTAAGTTCGATTCCTTGCGAAGAAACAGACAGACGGACAGACGGACATGGTCATATCGACTCGGCTTTCGATGCTGATCAAGAATATATATACTTTATGGGGTCGGAAACGATTATTTCTATGCGTTACAAACATCTGACCAATTTTATTATACCCTCTGCAAGGGTATAAAAAAAGCTTTGCGTGGCCCAACCAAGTATTAATCCTCCATTTTATTTGGACTTTTTGTATATTTTTATTTAGTTCTTATAAATTGTGTCAATACTTTTTTGGCGTGAATTTATGCCTTTTTTTTGTTCATTGGAAATAACTGAGACGAAATATGTGAAATTGAATTTATTTTTTGTTAATTAGATAATTTAAGCCGTATTCTATCCAATTGCATTTTTATTTTTGTGGCCTGACATGTAAAACAAAAGTTGTAAGAGCTGAAAGTTCAACATTCTAAGTGTGCCGATACTTTTTGAGCTCACTGTATGTATGTACAGTACGTCAAACAATTGTTTGCAAAATGAAAATCGAAACAAAAATTAATTTCTCAACATCGTTTTTAGTATTATATATTAGTTTTTTAAAATTTTTTTTTTGTTCATATTTATATTAATAAAAGTATTCTTAACATATAAAAATGATGTTTCAAATATTAATGTAGAAAAAAAGCATAAAAAACAAAATTCGAAGAATTTCACCCTGTCCAGTAATCGTTTCGATTTTCATTTGCAAATAATTGTTTGACATACTGTATGTGTATACATATGTACAGTGGCTCCATCGCATAATCGGACAAAAGATTTCTCAGTTTTATTGTGAAATTTTTTCAAATTTAAAGAGGTAAGCATGTAGATTTTTGGTTTTGATTTCAGTTCAAGGTCTTATAATTCTATTGAAACAAAAAAACAACAATATTTCATACGAAAAAAACAAAAAAAACGTCGGATTCTAGCGCTCAACGCATAATCGGACACTCAAATTTGTAAGGAAAATTCATTTTCTGCTTAAAAGGTTGATAGTGTTTTGCATTTGTTTGACTACATTTAGTCGACAATTAGATTTTGTATCGTGTACAGTAGTGTCAAAAATTTTTAAATGGCTCCAAAGGGAACACAAACAACTGTCAAAATAAGACAGCTCATTATTAAACTACATTTAGAAGGAAAACCCGTGCGGGAAATAGCTGAATTGGTCGGAAAAGGAAAATCTACAGTCCACGATATTATAAAAAGATTTAGAGGTGAGGGCAGAGTTACAAATAAGAGCAGACAGGGCCAAGGAAAGATATTAGACGACAGACAAGAGCGAGCAGTCTTAAAGAAAATTAAACAGAACCCTTTTAAAACTGCAAAAAATCTCCAAATTTCTTTGAAAGAGCGCACAGGCAAACAAGTGTGCCTAAACACAGTGCACAACACTTTACATAATCATGATTATCATGGACGAGTTGCCAAAAATAAGCCGTTTATAAGCCCTTAGAATAAAACCTTCAGGGAGAAATTTGCAAAAACATATCTGTTAAAAACAGGGGATTTTTGGAATCATGTAATTATATTGTGAATCATCCTAAACTTCGATTTAAATGCTAATATTAACAATTTTAAGGTTTTATTTACTGATGACAGCAAATTTAACCTGCATGGGTCCGATGGAAAGACGCATGTGTGGCGTAGGCCAAATGCCGAATTCGAACCAAAAAACACAAAAGACACAGTAAAGCACGGAGGAGGCCCTGTTATGGTCTGGGGATGCATATGGAGCGCGGGAGTTGGAAATTTACACTTTATTAATGGGATAATGTATAAATTATCTCGGTATTTTGAAGAACAACGTCAAGCAAAGTGCGGTGAAATTGGGTATTTTAAGAAGGGACTTTGCCTTTTACCAAGACAATGACCCAAAGCACACTTCAGGCGTAGCAAAGCTTTGGTTGATCCATAACTGCCCCAAACTGATTCAAACGCCTGCACAGAGCCCAGACCTTAATGTTATTGAGCATCTTTGGGAAGAATTGGCAAGAAGAGTCTACAAGAATAAGTATAATAAGTTGGATCACTTAAAAGAGGACCTGCAAGCAGAGTGGAACTCCATACCACCTGATGTATGCCGCAACTTGGTAAAATCCATACCAAAACGCTTGGAGTCTGTTATACAAACGATTATGCGTTGAGCGCTAGAATCCGACTTTACTTTGTTTTTTCGTTTTATATACAGTTACCGAATGAAATGTTGTTGTTTTTTTGTTTCACTAGAATTATAAGACCTTTAACTGAAAATAAATCCAAAAATTCAAATGTGTACGTCTTTAGTTTTTGAAAAAATTTCACAATAAAACTGAGAAATCTTTTGTCCGATTATGCGATGGAGCCACTATATGTATGTATGTACATACATACATACAGATGTACTTACATATGTACATACATATGTACATACATTAAATTTTTTCTTTTTCCGATTATTTGTTCTTAGCACAACAAACTGCCTCTATCAGAAACAAAGGTAGCATTTGAATTATTTTTGCTATTTTATACAGAGATAGCACAATCAAGAATAAATACATAGATATGTATAATGAAAAAGCATTTGTACATACTACTTATTAACTCATTTGTACTACAGAAAGTTTTGTTCGATTAAGCGATAGTTAACATTGTAAAAATTATAAAATGTATGTAATTTCAAAGCAATGCTGTATTTTTCAATAATGAAAACTAATTCTCACTGTTGCGAATTACGTTTCAATGAAACTTATAATGCTACAATAATTAGCATAATAAATTTTAATGTTACTGAAATATATCATTTAAACAACTTTATTCAGTAATAACGAAACATTAGCATTACTTGTTTCTATTACCAATTCTTACAAAATGAATTGAATCTACAACATTATTAGGTGTGAATGTGATATACATATGGTCTTACGTTGTTTTAACTATTCACTCTTATATGCAAGCGCACGATCACGTACCTGCACTTACGGTTTTTATCAACTGAAAGTGGAAGGCTACAGATAACAAAATCACTTTTTTACTAGCACTATAGTAGAACAAAAACGCGGTACTATACGGTTTATATAGAGAACTTACACAAATGTAAAGTGCTAATATTTACATTTTATATTGCAAATGAATAAACAACTTTATTTGCTTCAATAACAAACACCGTTTCCAACGCATCCTATACCACTTCACAGAGATGGAATTCAGATGGCATCAAAGAGTCATAAAAAGTTCCACAGGGTGATTCCAACTATACTGGGGCTTAAATAGACCTTTTCAGGAACGCATGAAATTTGATTTGTGAAACGTCGATTCTCACTGAGTGCATTTACAATTCCAAAACAGTTTGTTTTTACACTAGCATAGCATAGATTATAGCATACGTATTTTTCAAAGTAAAGAATTTAGCCATCGCTTTGTCTCAAAAGTTATTGGATACATATCATCGTATTGAATTGTTCAAAAAGAATTGTTCTTCCTCGCTTTCTTCATAATCTCGTTAATCTCGTTCTTTCATTACAGTAGACTTCTGCACATATTGTATACTTTTCCCAAACGAAGGAATTAATGGCAAAGCTATTTCGTTTGCGTCATAAGAAACATAGACTTTTCTATTCCCTTACGTCCATTCACGAAATTTCTTTGGCTTCATCTCAATAGAATTTTTACTTACTATTCCGACCATTTTAGTTTTCGTTGCACCTTTTCATAATTTTTATCGAAAATTCATTATAATAGCTTTACAAATTAAAGCTATTACAACAAATGGTTTATTTTGCATATCTAAACATCTTATCCAGCGAATTTTATTCAAATAGTTAAAAGTTTAAAGTCTAAAAACGAATTAGAAACAGACAAACGGACGATGGACATGTTCCGGGTACGCTATTACTGATAATCAAGGATAACAATACTGGTGTTGGAAACGCTCATCTGCATAAATCTTATATATAAAAATGAAGCCCGTTTTTTCTGGTCATCGCATCACGCGTGAATGTCTGGACCGATTTCACTAATTCTTTTTTTGTTATATTTGTTATTATTAGGAGAAGGTTCTTACATTAAAAAATATTAAGAAAATCTCTCATGCCATGTTTTATACGCATATTATCTTTAAATTTTTGGCAAGACAACATGAAATACAAGAACATCTGATTTTCTAAATGTGACCGTCTGCTTGGTGTGGCCGTAGTTGTTTTCCTTGGTCACGGCATCACGCGTGAACCGATGGACCGATTTCACTAATTCTTTTTTTGTTGTATTTGTTATTATTAGGAGATGTATTTGTTATTATTAGGAGAAGGTTCTTACGGAAAAAAATATTAAGAAAATCTCTCATGCCATGTTTTATACGCATATTATCTTTAAATTTTTGGCAAGACAACACGAAATACAAGAACGTTATAAAAAACTGATCTGTTTACAGAAATCAGTTTGAGTCAAATAAAGAAAATGCTCGATTTGAAATCCACAGAAACTTATTCATAAAATTAAAGTATTTGCAGTTGGATTTTCGTTTTTAATAATGCCACCAACCAGTCGTACAAGCTTAGGCCGCAGAACTCGAAATACGGCAAGTCAAAGAAATATAAGAGCAAATCAAACTGATGAGCAACGCGAAGCGCGAAATGAACTTGAACGGAATCGATATGAAGATAGAAATTTTGTGTTTAATCCCCACAGAGCTGCATTCAGTTATAATGTGGCAATTAATTACAGTTCAGCGAAAATTGTTGCTATTGGTCAAATGAGTTAATTTTTAAATATATATAGATATATTTTGTTTTTTATTTCATTAAAAATTAGTAAAGTCATTTTCAGGTATAGCGAGACCAGGGAATTATGGATACATTTTTATAGGGAGGATTCAGTTCAAATTGAATAGGTACTCATACCTAAGATAGGTCAGCTGTACAAAATAAAGTAGTGCATCATTGCAACGCTAAGGCGGTACGAAGTTCGCCGGGTCAGCTAGTCTTATATATAAAAATGAAGCCCGTTTTTTCTGGTCATCGCATCACGCGTGAATGGCTGGACCGATTTCACTAATTCTTTTTTTGTTGTATTTGTTATTATTAGGAGAAGGTTCTTACGGAAAAAAATATTAAGAAAATCTCTCATGCCATGTTTTATACGCATATTATCTTTAAATTTTTGGCAAGACAACACGAAATACAAGAACATCTGATTTTCTAAACGTGACCATCTGCTTGGTGTGGCCGTAGTCGTTTTCGTTGGTCACAGCATCACGCGTGAACCGATGGACCGATTTCACTAATTCTTTTTTTGTTGTATTTGTTATTATTAGGAGAAGGTTCTTACATTAAAAAATATTAAGAAAATCTCTCATGCCATGTTTTATACGCATATTATCTTTAAATTTTTGGCAAGACAACACGAAATACAAGAACATCTGATTTTCTAAATGTGACCATCTGCTTGGTGTGGCCGTAGTCGTCTTCCTTGGTCACGACATCACGCGTGAAGCGATGGACCGATTTCACTAATTCTTTTTTTGTTGTATTTGTTATTATTAGGAGAAGGTTCTTACATTACAAAATAATGTTGATCCTCGTTGTTCAGTTGCCTAAATGACTGGGCCACTAAGACAACTCATCTACCGAGGACTGCACACTCGTAATTCTATTTTTCAGCTTGTCATGCAGTTTTTATTGTTTGCACAGACATACATACATATGTATGTACATATGAATTTGAAATTTGGTATGTATAATTTACAATAATGCTTCTGGCGAATTATATAGAGAAAATCTGCAAGGGTATACGAACTCCGGCGCGGCCGAAGTTAGTCCATCCTTCTAACTTTTAACACGATCTATAACACACGTCATGCCTACTAACTCAATTTCGCGAGGTGGCACCAATCCTCATAACCCGCGTTTAGTTTCTCTTGAAGAGAGAATTTTATAATTGGTCAGATGTTTGTAACATACAGAAATAAACGTTTCCGACTCCACAAAGTATACATGCATATGTATGTATGTACATATGTATGTATGCACATATGTATATATACACATATGTATGTATGTATATATGTATGTATTCCTCATCGATGTATGTATTCCTCATCAATAGGCGATTTTTTTTTCTTTTTTTTTACGCGCGAATCCCAACGGGTACACTAAGTGCCCACACCTCCCGCCCAACCGACCGAGGGGCGCATACCGCATAACGTACGGCTCGAGACGCGGGAACAAGATCACAAAACACAGACAAATAAACGAATTCTACATCTAGTTACGAACTAAATAAGATAAGATAGAAGTTTTTAGTAAAGGAAGAGAGAGCTCAGAACTGATTACACTATAAAGGCGGTTGTAATCAGAACAAAGGACTCGAAAAGGTTCATGCATAGCATAGTTAGTAGAACAGCGTGGAAGTGATAGAGGTATGAAATTTCTAGTAGGTCTACAAGGAACAGATAAAGCTACACGGCTCAATAGCTCAGGCGAGTCTATATCACCATTGAGGAGCTTGTGGATGAAGATCACGCCAAGCATTACTCTACGGTTAGTTAAAGAAGGTAGGTTAAGTAAAAGAACTCTACTAGAGTACGATGGTAAATTGATATTGCGATCCCAGTTCAGACCACGAAGAGCAAAGAGTAGGAACTGCTTTTGGACAGATTCAATTCTTGCTTGGTGTGAATCATATTGAGGTGCCCATACGCAAGATCCATACTCAAGGATAGGACGGACCAATGAAGTAAAGAGAATTTTGGTTGTGTAAGGGTCATTAAATTCCTTTGACCATCTTTTTACAAACCCAAGAACTCCCATAGCTTTGCCGACAGTAGTGGAAATATGAGACTTAAAAGATAACTTTCGGTCCATAAGGACACCCAAGTCATTTATCTCAACGAGGCGTTTTAAAGGACTATTATTAAGAAAATATGTCACAATCTGTGGAGTATTTCTGAAAAAAGTTAATACACTACATTTGGAAGTGTTGAGGTTAAGCAAGTTAAGTCCACACCAAGACTCGAAGTTGTGAAGGTCAGATTGCAACCGAAATGGGGAGGCCATGTCCTTAAAACTAAGACAAATCTTAACGTCATCCGCGTACATAAAGACTCGAGAGTGATTTATGACTGAGGGAAGATCGTTTATGAATAATGTGAAAAGCAAAGGTCCCAGATGACTGCCCTGAGGCACTCCCGAAGTCACATGGATGGACCTAGAATATGAGGACTTGAAAAGAACCTTTTGAGTTCTTTTTGACAGATATTCTCGAATCCAACCAAGTAAAGGGCTTGGAAAGCCAATATTACTTAACTTAAGAAGAAGAAGCGCATGATTAACAGAATCAAAAGCCTTACTGAAATCAGTGTAAATGACATCAGTTTGCCTTGCATTCTTAAATCCTTCGATCGTCAAAGATGTAAATTCTAATAGGTTAGTGGTTGTAGATCTATGTTTCACAAACCCATGCTGAGTTGGTGAAATAATAGAGCTACAAAAATGTTGCAATTGAGAAGTAATTATCTTTTCAAACGCTTTAGGAAAAGCGGACAATTTAGAGATACCCCTATAGTTCGTTGCATCGGATTTGCTATTTTCTATTTGCTTATCTACCCAGATTGACTCTACTGTACTTGCAACTTGAAAAGATCTTAACAAATTTTAGTTTCCTCTATTGCTAATACATACATACTCAAACTGTCTATGTCCGAGCCGAAGGACTTCTTGTATGACCCTAAATTTTCAGATTAATCGAAGTATAAAATTCTTTGAATCTGTTGGCAAATACACAGTATTGAGAAAGCCTAATAAAGAAATGGACATAGACAATTTGAGTCTGACTGTCAAGCATGGCGATGGATCAGTGATTGTCTGGGGATGCATGTCAGTAAAGGGAGTATGTAATTTGGATTTTATTGATGGAATTTTTAAGCAATATGGATATATAAACGTCCTTAAGTCCAATTTAATGCCAAGTGCCGAAAAATTTGGGATTCGGACTACTTTTAAGCTCTATACAGACAATGACCCCAAACATGCCTCCTTGAATGCGAAGACATCGGAGTTTTACAACTGCCCTAAAGTAATAAAAACTCCTGCTTAGTTGCTCGATATGGATGACATCGAACAATTTTAGTGTGTCCTTGAGCAAAAAATTCGATATCGCTAAATTTCCAACAAGGACGATCTGAAAAAGGATCTTTTTGAGAAGTGGAATGAAATCAGCTCCAAAATATACAAAAATTGGTGGATTCGATTTCAAAAAGACTTGAGGCACTCAAAAAAACAATAGGCGTTCCTACAAAGTATTTAAATCGGAGTTACTGACATTAGTTTAAATAATTTTTACAAAAATAGACGCTGTACGATTTTCAGTGACACCATGATTTCGTACATCTCGGTGTATTGCCGCAATTTGAGAAAAACTGGGCGTGGCAACTCTGTTTTCATGCACATTTTATTAAACTATTTTACGCAACCTTTTTTTCAAAACATATTTTATACAAATATATTGTTTATTTTAGAAGTTATAAAGGAAATTATAAATCTTAATTCGGTGTACGATTTTCAGTGACATTCACTGTATATATATATAAACGAAGTCGATGTGACTTTAAAACTTAGTCAAGAAATTTTCTTTTCTTTTGAAATAAAATGCACCATACACAGTGTGCTATTCAAGTGAAACGCAGTATCTAAGCAAACCTAAAATTTACTATTCATACTTCATGTTTTTAAAACAATAGCAGAAATACTAAGCAAGCTTTCTATATAAAAAAAATCAAATAAATAAATTAATTTTCTATTAAAAGCAGACCGCGTGTTGATTCTCTATAATCAATCCCAGTTCAAAAGTAACAGTGTATGCCCTCTTTAGGATAATGAGAATTAAGGCCAAGTTATTAATAATTATGCATATACAAAATACGAAATATTACTTGAAACATAAAATTATAAAAATATTGCAACAATTGATATTAGGGAACTCTACACTAAGATATTTGTAAGCACCAAATCCTATGGAAAACAACTATAAGAGACTTATTAAAGCAATCAAAAAAATATTAAAGCTGTTCCAGCTGTTAAGTGAAGTCTTAGAAATCTTAGACACAGAAGCAGATATTTGTCAATGAAAGTGATATTTTAGATCAATTTTTCAAGAAAGTAATATAAATATTAGACTTCTTGTAGATAGATTAATTTATTTATTTATTATATTTAATAGCTCTGGCTGTTGGGGCCTTTGGCTATGTACAAATTATTATAACTAAGATCTTGTTTAATGTGTAGATATAGGTGTTTAATTATGTACTTTATCTTATTGTTTTAGTTGCCTACATATGTACGTACAATTTCGTTATGAGATGGAATAATTTGGCTTCCTTGAAAAACTTTATCATGATTAAAATGTTTGAATTGGTTGGCTTAGAAGGGAAGGTTAAAGGAGATGAGTTTTAAAAGTATTTGGAGCGAAGGTTAATCAGGGAGGGTGATGTGCATTCTATTATTATATGTTCTAGGGTTATAGGTGTATTGTTTTGACAAAAGGGAAGTAGTGTTTGTGAGTTACTTTAGTGTGTCCAAGCCTTAGTCTAATAAATTTAACTTGGATGTTTCTAGGTATTTTATTATGGTTCATATCTTTTAAATAATGATTAGGACTTGTATTTCGTCTATTAATATATTGGTACCATCTAGAGGTTTGATTTAGACGATTAAGTTTGTTGTTGAGTAGGTTTGTATTTATGGTCCTAATGATGTCTGCAATGTTGTGGATCAGCGTAAATATTAGGGGAAATTTAGATACAGTTTTGGCTTGTTTGTCAGCTAGTTCGTTTCCCTGGATACCTTTGTCCCCACGGATCCAAAGTAGCGTAATTTTTGGATAGTATGACATTAATAAAGTTCTTATTGAGGCTGGATGGTATTGTTTTTAGTGTTGTTGATAGCATGGAGCGCGGATAATGAATCCGTACAGATAACGAATTTTCCGGATTTTATTTTGATTAATTGTATCGCTTCGTATATTGCTATAATCTTAGCGGAGAATATTGACGAGTAGTCTAGTAGTAATCCTATTTTTAACGTATGTTTTTCGGTTGTAATAGCAAAGGAGGTTGGGTGTTGGGTTTCAGACCCGTCGCACAGTGGGGCCATCGCTCATTTCGCTTGTCAAAAATCATATCTTTTAAAATAGTGAAGCGACTTTCAAAATTTAAAAAACATTTGATAGCTAATTCCTTAAGCTTCAAATGAGTGGTTGCCGAAGGTGCCGGTGCCGTGCGCGGGTTACTTTGATATTCAAGGTCAAAGTTTAAAAATATTTCTAAGCATATTTTACTCATAAAATTCACTTTAAAAACACTTTTTTGATCACAAATGAACTTTATTATTTTAATTTTAATGACTAAAACTGATTTTTTAATGTTTTTTTTTAAATTTTTTATCAAAATTGCAAAAAAAATTGAAAACAAAAATTTTCTTTTTAATGATTTTTATACCCTTGCAGAGGGTATATTAATTTTGGTCAGAAGTTTGCAACGCACAGAAGGAAGCATCTCCGACTATATAAAGTATATATATTCTTGATCAGCATGAATAGCCGAGTCGATATGACCATGTCCGTCTGTCCGTCTGTCCGTCTGTCTGGATCAACAGCTTCTCCTCCGAGACCTTAAGAGCTACAGAGCTGAGATTTTCAGCATAGGCTCCTTTTTGCTGCAGGCATTGTATATCTCGGAATCATCCCGATCGGACGACTATATCATATAGCTCCCATAGGAACGATCGGTCAGGAATAAGCTTTATCCTCAATAACTCTGTTGTTTTTTAACCGAATGCTACGAAATTTGATATTTATGAGTTTAATATGCTTCTTGATACTTCAACCAAGTCTGATCAGAATCGGTTGGCTATATCATATAGCTCCCATAGGAACGATCGGTCATAAATAAGGATTATCCTCAATAACTCTGCTGTTTTTCAACCGAATGCCACGAAATTTGATATTTATGAGTTTAATATGCTTCTTGATACTTCAACCAAGTTTGATCTGAATCGGACGACTATATCATATAGCTCCCATAGGACCGATCGGTCATGAATAAGGCTTATCCTCAATAACTCTGTTGTTTTTCAACCGAATGCCACGAAATTTGATATTTATGAGTTTAATATGCTTTTTGATACTTCAACCAAGTCTGATCAGAATCGGTTGGCTATATCATATAGCTGCTATAGGAACAATCGGTACAAAAAAAAATTTTGTATGAAAAATTTTTTACCTCAAGCTCAAAATATTGAATTTGTAAATTTGGTATGTTTAATTTACAATAATGCTTCTGGTGAATTATATAGAGAAAATCTGCAAGGGTATACGAACTTCGGCACGGCCGAAGTTAGTCCATCTTTCTAGTTTTAAGGTTATTTTTGAATATTTTATATTTCTGGCTCATTTTTATTTTACACACATGCTACTGGCAAATTTGCATGCGCTCTTCTTTTTCCTTGTACCTGGAACGCGTTTTTAACTCGAGTTTGCATTGGTTTTTTGACAAATTTGCGCAAAAATGCGCAAGACTACACTATATAGGTCTGATAGGTGAATGTTCCCTCTATCACATGTATATGATTTTATCTTGTATCTATGTAGGTGTATCTCTGTGAATTCTACTCCACCAAAATTAAAAAAAGGCGAAAAAAATGATTTTTGGTCAGTTATCCTGGCAGAGGCCCCACTGTGCGTAGGTAGAAACAAATGTATGTTTGGATAAATTGTTTTTGATATTAAGGAAATTTTGTATAAAGTAAAACAGGTTAGTGTTTTTGGCGCTTAAATTCGAAAGTTCTTTGTTAATTATATTTTTGTTTAATTTCCAAAAGGGTTGTTTTGTTGAGATAATTGGGAGTTGGTGTGGTTTAATGTCCAAGGCGCTACATTGATGTATTCCTTTCCTTATAGCTGATTGTATTTTTATTTTATTATGAGATTTCTTTAGTATTTTCTTTACTTAATTGTTTACAGGTGTTTTTTTGGAATAGTGTATGTTTTGAATAAGTTTAGCTTAAAGAAAATTTCGGCGTTCTACAACGTTGTTTATATTAGATTCCATTAGGAGGTTATGGATTGGTGTTGATCGAAATGCGCCTAAAGCTATTCTTTTTGAGCTATTTAGGATGGTTTGGATTCTTTTAATTTGTAAATTTCCATAAAAGCAAAGACTATAGTCAATTTTTGATAAAATTATCGATTTAACAATCGATATCAAGGTGTTTGTGTGATAGTTGAAATTTGGATTTGACAAGCATTTAATGATGTTAAATTTTTTTTTTACCAGAGAAGCTGTTAGTTCATCGATGTGTTTATTCCATCTATATTTAGAATCAATTGTGAGATGATGTGTAGGTGTTTGCATTTATTTAATGATACAGATGAGCCCGATGATGTAGAAGTTGGTTTGTTATAACAAACCAACATAACCTTTTGGTAATAATTTTGTCTAATAATCTGGCGATACAGGGGTTTAGACTTATTGGTCGGTATGATCTAATTTCTGTTTTGTTTGCGTTAGGTTTGGTAATGGGTATAACTAAGCTTGTTTTATATTGTTGAGGTATGTAGTTGTGGAATACATAATTAAAATGTTTCAATATAATTGTTGGCGACATGTTTTTTATCGTTGTTCAGGGTTTGTAATTTTTTGTTCCACCATGTAACGTTTTTGCAATGTTTGTTAATTGAGGTTTGCGGAATAGTAAAGCCTTCACTTTGAAGGATTATTTTATTTAGATTAGCAGCTTTTTTATTGAGGTTGGAGGATGGTTTTATCCTTTCGTTATAATAATTGGTTTTACTTTCGAATTTCTTCCAATCAGCTAAATTAATTTTGAAACGTGGTCGGGTTTTTGTAGAGTTTTGTTCGGTAGAAGTAGATAAGGTGATAAGGATGGGGTAGTGGTCATTTCCATGTAGGTCGTTTAAGATCTGCCATTTTAGGAGTGGGAATAAATATGGTGAGCAGATCGATAAGTCAATGTGAGTAAGAGTATTGTGTGTAGAAAAGTGGGGAATTATCATTTAATACAATAAAGTTCGAATTGTTGATCAAGTTTGTAAGTATTTTGCCTATTTTGTTGTTTCTTTGGGGAGCCCCATAGGGTGCCCCAGATGTTAAAGTCGACTAAGATTAATATACTATAATTTGAATTAAACATGTTGAGTAAGTTGGATTCTGTAAACGGTTTGTGTGGTGGAACGTATGCAGAGGTAATTTTTAATTTTTTAATGGAGAGGATTCTATTCCTGTGACATCAAAACAGTTTGTTAAGAAAATTACATTTGATTGTATAGAGTTATGAACTATTATGGGAGAGTAGTTATTTGAGTGTAAGCTGTCATTAATTGGTATATGGATGTTGTTTGGATAGTGTAGATGGGTTTCTTGTAAAGCTATAATTTGTGGTTGGTATTATTTTTATTATATGTAATTAGAAGCTCACTGTAATTATTTAAATATCCACGAATATTCCATTGGACAATTGTTAGAGACATTTGCGGTTAATAACCAAGAAACCCGCTCTGCACAAAGTTGTTCAGAGTGGGTCTCTCGGTCAGTCAATCGGGAACAAGGGTTTGTTGTGGAGGTTTATTGATAGTCCATGTTATCGGAGCTGTTTATAGAGTTGCCATCCGATGTATGTTTAATTTCTTTTTCAAATTTGTTTTGGGTTTTTAATATTTTAAGTGCTTTTTTGGAGGTTGAACTAGGTAGGATCTGAACTTTTAGTTTTTTTAAATTTGGATTCTTTTTTATGTCTAATTTACGTGGAGATATAGTAACTAGTCACTCATCGTTCTGCTTTCATGTTTCGTTTCTTTTATGGACTTGCTTGGTTTTTTTTTCTCATTTTTGATTTGACAAGGTTTGATGATAACTAGTTGGAATTTGCACAATTGTCGACTGTTCACCTCTAGATTACAATTGAGAATGTTGTAGATAGATACATTTGTTTAAATATATAAATTATTCCTTCGAACAAGATAAAGTTTGTCCAGCAGTGTTGTTGTTTTTGTTAAACCTTCTTTTTGGATTTGTATTGCTTGCCGTTGTAAATTGAACTCAAGTGCTTTCCTATCTTTTTTTCGCGCTCACGTTTATCTCTTTCTCGAATACAAGTTTTTTTTACGCAATTTTTTTTTGCAATCTGTCTTATAGTAAGCAATCAGCAAACTTTTTAACAGTATCTATTACGTAACCGGATGGCTTGGGTTCACACCCGGTTTTCGTAAACCTATCACAGTAGTTTCCCCGAAGAATCCTTTTCTTGTTTTCAACCATTCGTCAGATGATATTTTTCGCGTTAAGAAAAAAATTTAAACCAACAAAATATCGGTGGAAGATTTGAAATATAAATATTCATGGTGATATTTATACCATTGCAGAGGGTATAATAAAATTGATCAGATGTTTGGAAAACTTAGAAATAATCGTTTCCGACCCCTTAAAGTATATATATTCTTGATCAGCATCAATAGCCGAGTCGATATGACCATGTCCGTCTGTCCGGCCGTCCGGCTGTCCGTCTGTCTATTTCTTCATACTAAATCGAACTTAAATTTTAAACAGTTAACAGTTCTTGAGAGAAAAACTTTTTTGTTTTTTGAGATATCTTAACACAGATGACAATTCTACTTTTACACCTTACCAGCAAATTTGATTCAGATCGGATAATAAACACCGGCATAAATCAATAAAATCAAAAATCAACCCCCATCAGCATCAGTATGTAGGCATATGCAGCCAATTAAATGCGCTTATATTTGCTTTTATATATGCATACACAAACAACATACATACAAACATACAAACATATATGCGAAGAACTGCTTGAAAAAACTACAAGCAGAGTGCGAAACAGAAAGAGACAGAAAACTATTTGTATTGTGTTGTTGTTTTCTTGAATTCGTCCGAAAATTTACAGAGCAAGGAGCAGGACGCTTGCATTGTATACCGAAATAGCGAGGTCGTGAATTTGAGGTTTGATAGCGCAGTAGATAGAGTGGTATTCTAGACTTGACATGAGCGGAGGTTCAATCCTGGCCGTTGGCGAACTCGAAGTTTTTCTTACTGTTTCCTTTTTTTGATTCAAATTTTTTAAAATTTTTATATTTCCAATTTTTAAAATATCTCGAATCCGATATTACGGAGAAAGTAATCAATTAATCTGCAAGGGTATACAAACTTCGACACGGCCGAAGTTAGCTCCTTTGATATTTTTTTAACGGTAGTTTAATTTAACCCTGAATTAAATTAAACACGAATCGGATAAAAAAATCCCTGATGATACTCGATAACCTTTT
Source organism: Drosophila sturtevanti (assembly GCA_018150375.1). Taxonomy (NCBI): domain Eukaryota; kingdom Metazoa; phylum Arthropoda; class Insecta; order Diptera; family Drosophilidae; genus Drosophila; species Drosophila sturtevanti. The sequence continues at coordinate 40,569 of JAECWJ010000352.1, read as the reverse complement.
CGCTGAAGCAGGTTATTTTGCAGACCAATACACGTAATGCAATCACTATATACTCTGAGTTGATGGTGACGCACAAGACAATTTAAGTACAGCTGTAGCCACCAAATCTGCATGATTTGATCGTTACAGGACATTTGCGAAAGTCTTTTTCGAAGCTTAAGAAAAGTTATGTCGTTTGCGTATTGCGCATAAGTCTGTATGTCCAACGTCTTTTTTCGGAATTATGCCATCTGGTTTGCGTTTCGCGTTCAGAGTGCTATCTATCTATAACTAACTCTGAGTTGTCTAGGGAGTGCGGCCGTACCGATTCCTAGCCTCGTATCTAGATGTACACCCAGATATTAAGTGACACTTTATGAGATGGTAATGAAGTTGTCGACCATAAAAATCACAAGTTCCACTCTTTCCCTGCTGCTGACTTGCACTGCTTCCGTTTTATGTGCTGCAAGACTCAGTCCAACCATACTCAGTAATTGGATGGCCTTCCCGATTGCATCGTTGCACGGTTCCTTAACATTTGACAGCTCTTTGGTGACCACTATTAGGGCCACTAACTAAAAACAACCTCATACATCCCAATCAATCAGGTTTTAAACAAAGCAAATCGGTTTCAAACGGTCTGCTTCTTGCAGACCATCTGATAATCAAGGCATTGAGAACCAAAAAGCACACCTCTATCATCGCCCTTGACTTCTCAGAGGCTTTCGACAGAGTCGGAGTGCATACCATTATCGACCAACTAATTAGCTATAAAGTAGGAACCAAAACTTTGCGGAATAGTAAAGCCTTCACTTTGAAGGATTATTTTATTTAGATTAGCAGCTTCTTTATTGAGGTTGGAGGATGGCTTTATTCTTTCGTTTTAATAATTGGTTTTACTTTCGAATTTCTTCCAATCAGCTAAATTAATTTTGAAACGTGGTCGGGTTTTTGAAGAGTTTTGTTCGGTAGAAGTAGATAAGGTGATAAGGATGGGGTAGTGGTCACTTCCATGTAGGTCGTTTAAGATCTGCAATTTTAGGAGTGGGAATAAATCTGGTGAGCAGATCGATAAGTCAATGTGAGTAAGTGTATTGTAGAAAAGTGGGGAATTATCATTTAATACAATAAAGTTCGAATTGTTGATCAAGTTTGTAAGTATTTTTCCTATTTTGTTGTTTCTTTGGGGAGCCCCATAGGGTGCCCCAGCTGTTAAAGTCGACTAAGATTAATGTACTATAATTTGAATTAAACATATTGAGTAAGTTGGATTCTGTAAACGGTTTATGTGGTGGAATGTATGCAGAGGTAATTTTTAATTTTTTAATGGAGAGGATTCTATACCTGTGACATCAAAACAGTTTGTTAATTATGGCTGCGGCACCGTAATTGGGAGAGTAGTTATTTGAGTGTAAGCTGTCATTAATTGGTATATGGATGTTGTTTGGATAGTGTAGATGGGTTTCTTGTAAAGCTATAATTTGTGGTTGGTATTATTTTTATTATAATTAGAAGCTCACTGTAATTATTTAAATATCCACGAATATTCCATTGGACAATTGTTAGAGACATTTGCGGTTAATAACCAAGAAACCCGCTCTGCACAAAGTTGATCAGAGTGGGTCTCTCGGTCAGTCAATCGGGAACAAGGGGTTGTTGTGGAGGTTTATTGATAGTCCATGTTATCGGAGCTGTTTATAGAGTTGCCATCCGATGTATGTTTAATTTCTTTTTCAAATTTGTTTTGGGTTTTTAATATTTTAAGTGCTTTTTTGGAGGTTGAACTAGGTAGGATCTGAACTTTTGGTTTTTTTAAATTTGGTTTCTATTTTATGTCTAATTTACGTGGAGATATAGTAACTAGTCACTCATCGTTCTGCTTTCATGTTTCGTTTCTTTTATGGACTTGTTTGGTTTTTTTTCTTATATTTGTTTTGATAAGGTTTGATGATAACTAGTTGGAATTTGCACAATTGTCGACTGTTCACCTCAAAATTACAATTGAGAATGTTGTAGATAGATACATTTGTTTAAATATATAAATTATTCCTTCGAACAAGATAAAGTTTGTCCAGCAGTGTTGTTGTTTTTGTTAATCCTTCTTTTTAGGTTTGAATTGCTTGCCGTTGTAAATTAGACTCAAGTGCTTTTCTTTCTTATTTTCGTGCTCATGCTTATCTCTTTTCCGAAGAATCCTTTTTTTGTTTTCAAACATTCGTCAGATGATATTTTTCGCGTTAAGAAAAAAATGTAAACCAACAAAATATCGGTGGAAGATTTGAAATATAAATATTCATGGTGATATTTATACCATTGCAGAGGATAAAATAAAATTGATCAGATGTTTGGAAAACTTAGAAATAATCGTTTCCGACCCCTTAAAGTATATATATTCTTGATCAGCATCAATAGCCGAGTCGATATGACCATGTCCGTCTGTCCGGCCGTCCGGCTGTCCGTCTGTCTATTTCTTCATACTAAATCGAACTTAAATTTTAAACAGTTAACAGTTCTTGTGAGAAAAACTTTTTTGTTTTTTGAGATATCTTAACACAGATGACAATTCTACTTTTACACCTTACCAGCAAGTTTGATTCAGATCGGATAATAAACAGCGACATAAATCAATAAAGTCAATAATCAACCCCCATCAGCATCAGTATGTAGGCATTTGCAGCCAATTAAATGCGTTTATATTTGCTTTTATATATGCATACACAAACAACATACATACAAACATACAAAAATATATGCGAAGACCTGCTTGAAAAAACTACAAGCAGAGTGCGAAACAGAAAGAGACAGAAAACTATTTGTATTGTGTTGTTGTTTTCTTGAATTCGTCCGAAAATTTACAGAGCAAGGAGCAGGACGCTTGCATTGTATACCGAAATAGCGAGGTCGTGAATTTGAGGTTTGATAGCGCAGTAGATAGAGTGGTATTCTAGACTTGACATGAGCGGAGGTTCAATCCTGGCCGTTGGCGAACTCGAAGTTTTTCTTACTGTTTCCTTTTTTTTGATTCAAATTTTTTAAAATTTTTATATTTCCAATTTTTAAAATATCTCGAATCCGATATTACGGAGAAAGTAATCAATTAATCTGCAAGGGTATACAAACTTCGACACGGCCGAAGTTAGCTCCTTTGATATTTTTTTAACGGTAATTTAATTTAACCCTGAATTAAATTAAACACGAATCGGATAAAAAAATCCCTGATGATACTCGATAACCTTTTCGCTGAAGCAGGTTATTTTGCAGACCAATACACGTAATGCAATCACTATATACTCTGAGTTGATGGTGACGCACAAGACAATTTAAGTACAGCTGTAGCCACCAAATCTGCATGATTTGATCGTTACAGGACATTTGCGAAAGTCTTTTTCGAAGCTTAAGAAAAGTTATGTCGTTTGCGTATTGCGCATAAGTCTGTATGTCCAACGTCTTTTTTCGGAATTATGCCATCTGGTTTGCGTTTCGCGTTCAGAGTGCTATCTATCTATAACTAACTCTGAGTTGTCTAGGGAGTGTGGCCGTACCGATTTCTAGCCTCGTATCTAGATGTACACCCAGATATTAAGTGACACTTTATGAGATGGTAATGAAGTTGTCGACCATAAAAATCACAAGTTCCACTCTTTCCCTGCTGCTGACTTGCACTGCTTCCGTTTTATGTGCTGCAAGACTCAGTCCAACCATACTCAGTAATTGGATGGCCTTCCCGATTGCATCGTTGCACGGTTCCTTAACATTTGACAGCTCTTTGGTGACCACTATTAGGGCCACTAACTAAAAACAACCTCATACATCCCAATCAATCAGGTTTTAAACAAAGCAAATCGGTTTCAAACGGTCTGCTTCTTGCAGACCATCTGATAATCAAGGCATTGAGAACCAAAAAGCACACCTCTATCATCGCCCTTGACTTCTCAGAGGCTTTCGACAGAGTCGGAGTGCATACCATTATCGACCAACTAATTAGCTATAAAGTAGGAACCAAAACTTTGCGGAATAGTAAAGCCTTCACTTTGAAGGATTATTTTATTTAGATTAGCAGCTTCTTTATTGAGGTTGGAGGATGGCTTTATTCTTTCGTTTTAATAATTGGTTTTACTTTCGAATTTCTTCCAATCAGCTAAATTAATTTTGAAACGTGGTCGGGTTTTTTGAAGAGTTTTGTTCGGTAGAAGTAGATAAGGTGATAAGGATGGGGTAGTGGTCACTTCCATGTAGGTCGTTTAAGATCTGCAATTTTAGGAGTGGGAATAAATCTGGTGAGCAGATCGATAAGTCAATGTGAGTAAGTGTATTGTGTGTAGAAAAGTGGGGAATTATCATTTAATACAATAAAGTTCGAATTGTTGATCAAGTTTGTAAGTATTTTTCCTATTTTGTTGTTTCTTGGGGAGCCCCATAGGGTGCCCCAGCTGTTAAAGTCGACTAAGATTAATGTACTATAATTTGAATTAAACATATTGAGTAAGTTGGATTCTGTAAACGGTTTATGTGGTGGAATGTATGCAGAGGTAATTTTTAATTTTTTAATGGAGAGGATTCTATTCCTGTGACATCAAAACAGTTTGTTAATTATGGCTGCGGCACCGTAATTGGGAGAGTAGTTATTTGAGTGTAAGCTGTCATTAATTGGTATATGGATGTTGTTTGGATAGTGTAGATGGGTTTCTTGTAAAGCTATAATTTGTGGTTGGTATTATTTTTATTATAATTAGAAGCTCACTGTAATTATTTAAATATCCACGAATATTCCATTGGACAATTGTTAGAGACATTTGCGGTTAATAACCAAGAAACCCGCTCTGCACAAAGTTGATCAGAGTGGGTCTCTCGGTCAGTCAATCGGGAACAAGGGGTTGTTGTGGAGGTTTATTGATAGTCCATGTTATCGGAGCTGTTTATAGAGTTGCCATCCGATGTATGTTTAATTTCTTTTTCAAATTTGTTTTGGGTTTTTAATATTTTAAGTGCTTTTTTGGAGGTTGAACTAGGTAGGATCTGAACTTTTGGTTTTTTTAAATTTGGTTTCTATTTTATGTCTAATTTACGTGGAGATATAGTAACTAGTCACTCATCGTTCTGCTTTCATGTTTCGTTTCTTTTATGGACTTGTTTGGTTTTTTTTTCTTATATTTGTTTTGATAAGGTTTGATGATAACTAGTTGGAATTTGCACAATTGTCGACTGTTCACCTCAAAATTACAATTGAGAATGTTGTAGATAGATACATTTGTTTAAATATATAAATTATTCCTTCGAACAAGATAAAGTTTGTCCAGCAGTGTTGTTGTTTTTGTTAATCCTTCTTTTTAGGTTTGAATTGCTTGCCGTTTAAATTAGACTCAAGTGCTTTTCTTTCTTATTTTCGTGCTCATGTTTATCTCTTTTTCGAATACAAGTTTTTTTTACGCAATTTTTTTTTTTGCAATCTGTCTTATAGTAAGCAATCAGCAAATTTTTTAACAGTATCTATTACGTAACCGGATGGCTTGGGTTCACACCTGGTTTTCGTAAGCCTATCACAGTAGTTTCCCCGAAGAATCCTTTTTTTGTTTTCAAACATTCGTCAGATGATATTTTTCGCGTTAAGAAAAAAATGTAAACCAACGAAATATCGGTGGAAGATTTGAAATATAAATATTCATGGTGATATTTATACCATTGCAGAGGATAAAATAAAATTGATCAGATGTTTGGAAAACTTAGAAATAATCGTTTCCGACCCCTTAAAGTATATATATTCTTGATCAGCATCAATAGCCGAGTCGATATGACCATGTCCGTCTGTCCGTCTGTCTATTTCTTCATACTAAATCGAACTTAAATTTTAAACAGTTAACAGTTCTTGTGAGAAAAACTTTTTTGTTTTTTGAGATATCTTAACACAGATGACAATTCTACTTTTACACCTTACCAGCAAGTTTGATTCAGATCGGATAATAAACAGCGACATAAATCAATAAAGTTAATAATCAACCCCCATCAGCATCAGTATGTAGGCATTTGCAGCCAATTAAATGCGTTTATATTTGCTTTTATATATGCATACACAAACAACATACATACAAACATACAAAAATATATGCGAAGACCTGCTTGAAAAAACTACAAGCAGAGTGCGAAACAGAAAGAGACAGAAAACTATTTGTATTGTGTTGTTGTTTTCTTGAATTCGTTCGAAAATTTAGAGAGCGAGAAGCAGGACGCTTGCATTGTATACCGAAATAGCGAGGTCGTGAATTTGAGGTTTGATAGCGCAGTAGGTAGAGTGGTATTCTAGACTTGACATGAGCGGAGGTTCAATCCTGGCCGTTGGCGAACTCGAAGTTTTTCTTACTGTTTCCTTTTTTTGATTCAAATTTTTTTAAAATTTTATATTTCCAATTTTTAAAATATCTTGAATCCGATATTACGGAGAAAGTAATCAATTAATCTGAAAGGGTATACAAACTTCGACACGGCCGAAGTTAGCTCCTTTGATATTTTTTTAACAGTAGTTTAATTTAGTCCTGAATTAAATGATGATACTCGATAACCTTTTCGCTGAAGCAGGTTATTTTGCAGACCAATACACGTAATGCAATCACTATATACTCTGAGTTGATGGTGACGCACAAGACAATTTAAGTACAGCTGTAGCCACCAAATCTGCATGATTTGATCGTTACAGGACATTTGCGAAAGTCTTTTTCGAAGCTTAAGAAAAGTTATGTCGTTTGCGTATTGCGCATAAGTCTGTATGTCCAACGTCTTTTTTCGGAATTATGCCATCTGGTTTGCGTTTCGCGTTCAGAGTGCTATCTATCTATAACTAACTCTGAGTTGTCTAGGGAGTGCGGCCGCACCGATTCCTAGCCTCGTATCTAGATGTACACCCAGATATTAAGTGACACTTTATGAGATGGTAATGAAGTTGTCGACCATAAAAATCACAAGTTCCACTCTTTCCCTGCTGCTGACTTGCACTGCTTCCGTTTTATGTGCTGCAAGACTCAGTCCAACCATACTCAGTAATTGGATGGCCTTCCCGATTGCATCGTTGCACGGTTCCTTAACATTTGACAGCTCTTTGGTGACCACTATTAGGGCCACTAACTAAAAACAACCTCATACATCCCAATCAATCAGGTTTTAAACAAAGCAAATCGGTTTCAAACGGTCTGCTTCTTGCAGACCATCTGATAATCAAGGCATTGAGAACCAAAAAGCACACCTCTATCATCGCCCTTGACTTCTCAGAGGCTTTCGACAGAGTCGGAGTGCATACCATTATCGACCAACTAATTAGCTATAAAGTAGGAACCAAAACTTTGCGGAATAGTAAAGCCTTCACTTTGAAGGATTATTTTATTTAGATTAGCAGCTTCTTTATTGAGGTTGGAGGATGGCTTTATTCTTTCGTTTTAATAATTGGTTTTACTTTCGAATTTCTTCCAATCAGCTAAATTAATTTTGAAACGTGGTCGGGTTTTTGAAGAGTTTTGTTCGGTAGAAGTAGATAAGGTGATAAGGATGGGGTAGTGGTCACTTCCATGTAGGTCGTTTAAGATCTGCAATTTTAGGAGTGGGAATAAATCTGGTGAGCAGATCGATAAGTCAATGTGAGTAAGTGTATTGTATGTAGAAAAGTGGGGAATTATCATTTAATACAATAAAGTTCGAATTGTTGATCAAGTTTGTAAGTATTTTTCCTATTTTGTTGTTTCTTGGGGAGCCCCATAGGGTGCCCCAGCTGTTAAAGTCGACTAAGATTAATGTACTATAATTTGAATTAAACATATTGAGTAAGTTGGATTCTGTAAACGGTTTATGTGGTGGAATGTATGCAGAGGTAATTTTTAATTTTTTAATGGAGAGGATTCTATTCCTGTGACATCAAAACAGTTTGTTAATTATGGCTGCGGCACCGTAATTGGGAGAGTAGTTATTTGAGTGTAAGCTGTCATTAATTGGTATATGGATGTTGTTTGGATAGTGTAGATGGGTTTCTTGTAAAGCTATAATTTGTGGTTGGTATTATTTTTATTATAATTAGAAGCTCACTGTAATTATTTAAATATCCACGAATATTCCATTGGACAATTGTTAGAGACATTTGCGGTTAATAACCAAGAAACCCGCTCTGCACAAAGTTGATCAGAGTGGGTCTCTCGGTCAGTCAATCGGGAACAAGGGGTTGTTGTGGAGGTTTATTGATAGTCCATGTTATCGGAGCTGTTTATAGAGTTGCCATCCGATGTATGTTTAATTTCTTTTTCAAATTTGTTTTGGGTTTTTAATATTTTAAGTGCTTTTTTGGAGGTTGAACTAGGTAGGATCTGAACTTTTGGTTTTTTTAAATTTGGTTTCTATTTTATGTCTAATTTACGTGGAGATATAGTAACTAGTCACTCATCGTTCTGCTTTCATGTTTCGTTTCTTTTATGGACTTGTTTGGTTTTTTTTCTTATATTTGTTTTGATAAGGTTTGATGATAACTAGTTGGAATTTGCACAATTGTCGACTGTTCACCTCAAAATTACAATTGAGAATGTTGTAGATAGATACATTTGTTTAAATATATAAATTATTCCTTCGAACAAGATAAAGTTTGTCCAGCAGTGTTGTTGTTTTTGTTAATCCTTCTTTTTGGGTTTGAATTGCTTGCCGTTGTAAATTTAACTCAAGTGCTTTCCTTTCTTATTTTCGTGCTCATGTTTATCTCTTTTTCGAATACAAGTTTTTTTTTACACAATTTTTATACCCTGTACCCATAGGGTACAAGGGTATATTAAAGTCGCTAAAATGTATGTAACAGGGAGAAGGAAAATTTTCCGACCCTATAAAGTATATATATTCTTGATCAGCATCAACAGCCGAGTCGATATGACCATGTCCGTCTGTCCGTCTGTCCGTCCGTATGAACATCGAGATCTCAGAGACTATAAGAGCTAGAGTAATCAAACTTGGTGTCAACATCCGTCTAGTGTATACGCAGATCAAGTTTGTTTCAAATTTTTGCCACGCCCACTTCCGCCCCCGCAATTTAGAAAAAACTATAACTAGAGTAATATTAGAGCTACAGTAATTATTTTGAGTAGACTCAATTATATAGCCAATATGTACCATCTGACCGAATTTGAATTCGAATTCGAAATCGGTCAATAAATATCGGAGATAATACGTATATATATTTTGTACTGAAATGCTTTGGGCAGCAGCAACTGAAATGTGTGAGCGAGATAGAATGCGCATGCATGTTGCTTTGTACCGAATGACGCATTAGTTTCGTTCACTGTTAGGAGTGAGCGAGAAAGCATGAATTTGTTGTTTTGGCTTGTTAAGAGAATTTTATGAAAAATTTTATTCAATTAATGAGGATTGCGAAGGAGTCTGTTTAAATGAAATATACTTTTTTGGTACAGGGTATACTCCAAGTCGGCAGGGACGACTTGCTTACTTCTTTTTTTTTGTAATCTGTCTTATAGTAAGCAATCAGCAAATTTTGATTAACCCTATGTGCATTAAAAGTTTTTTGCTCCACCACATATAATTAGTAATACACATTCAGAAAGAAAACTTGAGGTCCTATTTGTCTTTTCACCTCCTCTACTTCGGCGTCTTTTGAAACGTCAGCATCTACTTGTGTCCTTAAAACTAATTTTATTGCTTTGTCTGTTGTATCAGAATGTAAGAGGGCTTAAATTTGAGCTTTTTAAACTTTTTATATGTAATATAGAATTAGACTTTAACAATTTAGTTATTGCAGAAACATGGTTTAAACCTGATTATGACGACGAATCTCTTGAATTGATTCATTCACCTGATGTTCAAAAATTTGCGTTTATTAGTGTCAAGGTCGTTCTTATATTCAGCCACAAATTGACATAGCAGTATATATCAAACACGTGATGTATATATAATATTATATATCAAACACTTGATGTATGTAGATCTTGATCTTAATTACTTTTGGTGATTTTGACAAAGTACAGTCGGTCCACTAATGAAGAAGAATGGCAGCAGTCATCTCAACTAAAAGAAATGCACTGCACTAAACGAGAAAAAAAAACAGTTTTTACCGGTGGTGCTCGCGTTAAGAGTGGAGAAGATAAAGAAGGTGAGGGATATAAAAAAGATATGCTCAGATATGCTAGAGTTCAACTCTAACATATAGAGCTACGCTATTCGTTCGATCAGATGCTTCGAGGAAATAATATTCAATATGAAACAATGGGTGTATAAAATTTGGGTATAAAATTTGATGAAATAGAGTGTGACTATGCTTGACAAGGTTTTTCCGAGACATGTTAGTGTTATTGACACTGAAAATGAAACGGAAAAATTGCCATTTAAACACCACGCGTACCTTTGAAGTTTTGGATTTGATTGAGAATAGATAATAAATTGACACAACTAATCAGGTTGAACTAGAGTGAACATGGTAACCCAGCACACATGCGTCGTTACCGTTTTAAACGGTAGTTTAATTTAACCCTGAATTAAATTAAACACGAATCCGATAAAAAAATCCCTGATGATACTCGATAACCTTTTCGATGAAGCAGGTTATTTTGCAGACCATTACACGTAATGCAATCACTATACACTCTGAGTTGATGGTGACGCACAAGACAATTTAAGCACAGCTGTAGCCACCAAATCTGCATGATTTGATCGTTACAGGACATTTGCGAAAGTCTTTTTCGAAGCTTAAGAAAAGTTATGTCGTTTGCGTATTGCGCATAAGTCTGTATGTCCAACGTCTTTTTTCGGAATTATGCCATCTGGTTTGCGTTTCGCGTTCAGAGTGCTATCTATCTATAACTAACTCTGAGTTGTCTAGGGAGTGCGGCCGCACCGATTCCTAGCCTTGTATCTAGATGTACACCCAGATATTAAGTGACACTTTATGAGACGGTAATAAAGTTCTCGACCACAACAATCACAAGTTCCACTCTTTCTCTGCTGCTGACTTGCACTGCTTTCGTTTTATGTGCTGCAAGACTCAGTCCAACCATACTCAGTAATTGGATGGCCTTCCCGATTGCATCGTTGCACGGTTCCTTAACATTTGACAGCTCTTTGGTGACCACTATTAGGGCCACTAACTAAAAACAACCTCATTCATCCCAATCAATCAGGTTTTAAGCAAAGCAAATCGGTTTCAAACGGTCTGCTTCTTGCAGACCATCTGATAACCAAGGCATTGAGAACCAAAAAGCACACCTCTATCATCGCCCTTGACTTCTCAAAGGCTTTCGACAGAGTCGGAGTGCATACCATTATCGACCAACTAATTAGCTATAAAGTAGGAACCAAAACTTTGCGGAATAGTAAAGCCTTCACTTTGAAGGATTATTTTATTTAGGTTAGCAGCTTCTTTATTGAGCTTGGAGGATGGTTTTATTCTATCGTTATAATAATTGGTTTTATTTTCGAATTTCTTCCAATCAGCTAAATTAATTTTGAAACGTGGTCGGGTTTTTTGTAGAGTTTTGTTCGGTAGAAGTAGATAAGGTGATAAGGATGGGGTAGTGGTCACTTCCATGTAGGTCGTTTAAGATCTGCCATTTTAGGAGTGGGAATAAATCTGGTGAGCAGATCGATAAGTCAATGTGAGTAAGTGTATTGTGTGTAGAAAAGTGGGGAATTATCATTTAATACAATAAAGTTCGAATTGTTGATCAAGTTTGTAAGTATTTTTCCTATTTTGTTGTTTCTTTGGGGAGCCCCATAGGGTGCCCCAGCTGTTAAAGTCGACTAAGATTAATGTACTATAATTTGAATTAAACATGTTGAGTAAGTTGGATTCTGTAAACGGTTTGTGTGGTGGAACGTATGCAGAGGTAATTTTTATTTTTTAATGGAGAGGATGATATTCCTGTGACATCAAAACAGTTTGTTAAGAAAATTACATTTGATTGTATTGAGTTATGAACTATTATGAGTGCGGCACCGTAATTGAGAGAGTAGTTATTTGAGTGTAAGCTGTCATTAATTGGTATATGGATGTTGTTTGGATAGTGTAGATGGGTTTCTTGTAAAGCTATATATTGTGGTTGGTATTATTTTTATTTTAATTAGAAGCTCACTGTAATTATTTAAATATCCACGAATATTCCATTGGACAATTGTTAGAGACATTTGCGGTTAATAACCAAGAAACCCGCTCTGCACAAAGTTGATCAGAGTGGGTCTCTCGGTCAGTCAATCGGGAACAAGGGGTTGTTGTGGAGGTTTATTGATAGTCCATGTTATCGGAGCTGTTTATAGAGTTGCCATCCGATGTATGTTTAATTTCTTTTTCAAATTTGTTTTGGGTTTTAAATATTTTAAGTGCTTTTTTGGAGGTAGGATCTCAACTTTTGGTTTTTTTAAATTTGGTTTCTTTTTTATGTCTAATTTACGTGGAGATATAGTAACTAGTCACTCATCGTTCTGCTTTCATGTTTCGTTTCTTTTATGGACTTGTTTGGTTTTTTTTCTTATTTTTGTTTTGATTAGGTTTGATGATAACTGGTTGGAATTTGCACAATTGTCGATTGTTCACCTCAAAATTACAATTGAGAATGTTGTAGATAGATACATTTGTTTAAATATATAAATTATTCCTTCGAACAAGATAAAGTTTGTCCAGCAGTGTTGTTGTTTTTGTTAATCCTTCTTTTTGGGTTTGAATTGCTTGCCGTTGTAAATTAAACTCAAGTGCTTTCCTTTCTTATTTTCGTGCTCATGTTTATCTCTTTTTCGAATACAAGTTTTTTTTTTTACACAATTTTTATACCCTGTACCCATAGGGTACAAGGGTATATTAAAGTCGCTAAAATGTATGTAACAGGGAGAAGGAAAATTTTCCGACCCTATAAAGTATATATATTCTTGATCAGCATCAACAGCCGAGTCGATATGACCATGTCCGTCTGTCCGTCTGTCCGTCCGTATGAATATCGAGATCTCAGAGACTATAAGAGCTAGAGTAATCAAACTTGGTGTCAACATCCGTCTAGTGTATACGCAGATCAAGTTTGTTTCAAATTTTTGCCACGCCCACTTCCGCCCCCGCAATTTAGAAAAAACTATAACTAGAGTACTATTAGAGCTACAGTAATTATTTTGAGTAGACTCATATATAGCCAATATGTACCATCTGACCGAATTTGACCGAAATCGGACAATAAATATCGGAGATATACGTATATATGTTTTGTACTGAAATTCTATGGGCAGCAGCAACTGAAATGTGTGAGCGAGATAGCATGCGCATGTTGCTTTTGTACCGAATGACGCATTAGTTTCGTTCACTGATGTGAATGAGCGAGAAAGCATGCATTTTGTGTTGCGGTTTGTTAAGAGAATTTTATTAAAAATTTTATTCAATTAATGAGGATTGCGAAGGAGTCTGTTTAAATGAAATATCCTTTTTTGGTACAGGGCATACTCCAAGTCGGCATGGACGACTTGCTTACTTCATTTTTTTTGCAATCTGTCTTATAGTAAGCAATCAGCAAACTTTTTAACAGTATCTATTATGTAACCGGATGGCTTGGGTTCACACCTGGTTTTCGTAAGCCTATCACAGTAGTTTCCCCGAAGAATCCTTTTTTTGTTTTCAAACATTCGTCAGATGATATCTTTCGCGTTAAGAAAAAAATTTAAACCAACAAAATATCGGTGGAAGATTTGAAATATAAATATTCAAGGGTGACATTTATACCATTGCAGAGGGTATAATAAAATTGATCAGATGTTTGGAAAACTTAGAAATAATCGTTTCCGACCCCTTAAAGTATATATATTCTCGATCAGCATCAATAGCCGAGTCGATATGACCATGTCCGTCTGTCCGGCTGTCCGTCTGTCTGTTTCTTTATACTAAATCGATCTTAAATTTTGAGCTGTTCAAAACAGTTCTTGTGAGAAAAACTTTTTTTTTTTTTTGAGATATCTTAACACAGATGACAATTCTACTTTTACACCTTACCAGCAAGTTTGATTCAGATCGGATAATAAACAGCGACATAAATCAATAAAATCAATAATCAACCCCCATCAGCATCAGTATGTAGGCATTTGCAGCCAATTAAATGCGTTTATATTTGCTTTTATATATGCATACACAAACAACATACATACAAACATACAAACATATATGCGAAGACCTGCTTGAAAAAACTACAAGCAGAGTGCGAAACAGAAAGAGACAGAAAACTATTTGTATTGTGTTGTTGTTTTCTTGAATTCGTTCGAAAATTTAGAGAGCGAGAAGCAGGACGCTTGCATTGTATACCGAAATAGCGAGGTCGTGAATTTGAGGTTTGATAGCGCAGTAGGTAGAGTGGTATTCTAGACTTGACATGAGCGGAGGTTCAATTCTGGCCGTTGGCGAACTCGAAGTTTTTCTTACTGTTTCCTTTTTTTGATTCAAATTTTTTAAAATTTTTATATTTCCAATTTTTAAAATATCTTGAATCCGATATTACGGAGAAAGTAATCAATTAATCTGCAAGGGTATACAAACTTCGACACGTCCGAAGTTAGCTCCTTTGATATTTTTTCCTTTAAAACTGGTATCCCGGTTGAACTGATTAACGCTATGTGCATTAAAAGTTTTTAGCTCCACCACATATAATAAGTAATACACATTCAGAAAGAAAACTTGAGGTCTTATTTGTCTTTTCACCTCCTCTACTTCGGCGTCTTTTGAAACGTCAGCATCTACTTGTGTCCTTAAAACTAAATTTATTGCTTTGTCTGTTGTATCAGAATGTAAGAGGGCTTAAATTTGAGCTTTTTACACTTTTTATATGTAATATAGAATTAGACTTTAACAATTTAGTTATTGCAGAAACATGGTTTAAACCTGATTATGACGACGAATCTCTTGAATTGATTCATTCACCTGATTTTCAAAAATTTGCGTTTATTAGTGTCAAGGTCGTTCTTTTAAAATTTGGGTATAAAATTTGATGAAATGGAGAGTAACTATGCTTGACAAGGTTTTTCCGTTACATGTTAGTGTTATTGACACTGAAAATGAAACGGAAAAATTGCCATTTAAACACCACGCGTACCTTTGAAGTTTTGGATTTGATTGAGAATAGATAATAAATTGACACAACTAATCAGGTTGAACTAGAGTGAACATGGTAACCCCGCATACATGCGTCGTTACCGTTTTAAACGGTAGTTTAATTTAACCCTGAATTAAATTAAACACGAATCCGATAAAAAAATCCCTGATGATACTCGATAACCGTTTCGATGAAGCAGGTTATTTTGCAGACCATTACACGTAATGCAATCACTATACACTCTGAGTTGATGGTGACGCACAAGACAATTTAAGCACAGCTGTAGCCACCAAATCTGCATGATTTGATCGTTACAGGACATTTGCGAAAGTCTTTTTCGAAGCTTAGAAAAGTTATGTCGTTTGCGTATTGCGCATAAGTCTGTATGTCCAACGTCTTTTTTCGGAATTATGCCATCTGGTTTGCGTTTCGCGTTCAGAGTGCTATCTATCTATAACTAACTCTGAGTTGTCTAGGGAGTGCGGCCGCACCGATTCCTAGCCTTGTATCTAGATGTACACCCAGATATTAAGTGACACTTTTTGAGACGGTAATAAAGTTCTCGACCACAACAATCACAAGTTCCACTCTTTCTCTGCTGCTGACTTGCACTGCTTTCGTTTTATGTGCTGCAAGACTCAGTCCAACCATACTCAGTAATTGGATGGCCTTCCCGATTGCATCGTTGCACAGTTCCTTAACATTTGACAGCTCTTTGGTGACCACTATTAGGGCCACTAACTAAAAACAACCTCATTCATCCCAATCAATCAGGTTTTAAGCAAAGCAAATCGGTTTCAAACGGTCTGCTTCTTGCAGACCATCTGATAACCAAGGCATTGAGAACCAAAAAGCACACCTCTATCATCGCCCTTGACTTCTCAAAGGCTTTCGACAGAGTCGGAGTGCATACCATTATCGACCAACTAATTAGCTATAAAGTAGGAACCAAAACTTTGCGGAATAGTAAAGCCTTCACTTTGAAGGATTATTTTATTTAGGTTAGCAGCTTCTTTATTGAGCTTGGAGGATGGTTTTATTCTATCGTTATAATAATTGGTTTTATTTTCGAATTTCTTCCAATCAGCTAAATTAATTTTGAAACGTGGTCGGGTTTTTGTAGAGTTTTGTTCGGTAGAAGTAGATAAGGTGATAAGGATGGGGTAGTGGTCACTTCCATGTAGGTCGTTTAAGATCTGCCATTTTAGGAGTGGGAATAAATCTGGTGAGCAGATCGATAAGTCAATGTGAGTAAGTGTATTGTGTGTAGAAAAGTGGGGAATTATCATTTAATACAATAAAGTTCGAATTGTTGATCAAGTTTGTAAGTATTTTTCCTATTTTGTTGTTTCTTTGGGGAGCCCCATAGGGTGCCCCAGCTGTTAAAGTCGACTAAGATTAATGTACTATAATTTGAATTAAACATGTTGAGTAAGTTGGATTCTGTAAACGGTTTGTGTGGTGGAACGTATGCAGAGGTAATTTTTATTTTTTTAATGGAGAGGATGATATTCCTGTGACATCAAAACAGTTTGTTAAGAAAATTACATTTGATTGTATTGAGTTATGAACTATTATGACTGCGGCACCGTAATTGAGAGAGTAGTTATTTGAGTGTAAGCTGTCATTAATTGGTATATGGATGTTGTTTGGATAGTGTAGATGGGTTTCTTGTAAAGCTATATATTGTGGTTGGTATTATTTTTATTTTAATTAGAAGCTCACTGTAATTATTTAAATATCCACGAATATTCCATTGGACAATTGTTAGAGACATTTGCGGTTAATAACCAAGAAACCCGCTCTGCACAAAGTTGATCAGAGTGGGTCTCTCGGTCAGTCAATCGGGAACAAGGGGTTGTTGTGGAGGTTTATTGATAGTCCATGTTATCGGAGCTGTTTATAGAGTTGCCATCCGATGTATGTTTAATTTCTTTTTCAAATTTGTTTTGGGTTTTAAATATTTTAAGTGCTTTTTTTGGAGGTAGGATCTCAACTTTTGGTTTTTTTAAATTTGGTTTCTTTTTTATGTCTAATTTACGTGGAGATATAGTAACTAGTCACTCATCGTTCTGCTTTCATGTTTCGTTTCTTTTATGGACTTGTTTGGTTTTTTTTCTTATTTTTGTTTTGATTAGGTTTGATGATAACTGGTTGGAATTTGCACAATTGTCGATTGTTCACCTCAAAATTACAATTGAGAATGTTGTAGATAGATACATTTGTTTAAATATATAAATTATTCCTTCGAACAAGATAAAGTTTGTCCAGCAGTGTTGTTGTTTTTGTTAATCCTTCTTTTTGGGTTTGAATTGCTTGCCGTTGTAAATTAAACTCAAGTGCTTTCCTTTCTTATTTTCGTGCTCATGTTTATCTCTTTTTCGAATACAAGTTTTTTTTTACACAATTTTTATACCCTGTACCCATAGGGTACAAGGGTATATTAAAGTCGCTAAAATGTATGTAACAGGGAGAAGGAAAATTTTCCGACCCTATAAAGTATATATATTCTTGATCAGCATCAACAGCCGAGTCGATATGACCATGTCCGTCTGTCCGTCTGTCCGTCCGTATGAACATCGAGATCTCAGAGACTATAAGAGCTAGAGTAATCAAACTTGGTGTCAACATCCGTCTAGTGTATACGCAGATCAAGTTTGTTTCAAATTTTTGCCACGCCCACTTCCGCCCCCGCAATTTAGAAAAAACTATAACTAGAGTACTATTAGAGCTACAGTAATTATTTTGAGTAGACTCATATATAGCCAATATGTACCATCTGACCGAATTTGACCGAAATCGGACAATAAATATCGGAGATATACGTATATATGTTTTGTACTGAAATTCTATGGGCAGCAGCAACTGAAATGTGTGAGCGAGATAGCATGCGCATGTTGCTTTGTACCGAATGACGCATTAGTTTCGTTCACTGATGTGAATGAGCGAGAAAGCATGCATTTTGTGTTGCGGTTTGTTAAGAGAATTTTATTAAAAATTTTATTCAATTAATGAGGATTGCGAAGGAGTCTGTTTAAATGAAATATCCTTTTTTGGTACAGGGCATACTCCAAGTCGGCATGGACGACTTGCTTACTTCATTTTTTTTGCAATCTGTCTTATAGTAAGCAATCAGCAAACTTTTTAACAGTATCTATTATGTAACCGGATGGCTTGGGTTCACACCTGGTTTTCGTAAGCCTATCACAGTAGTTTCCCGAAGAATCCTTTTTTTGTTTTCAAACATTCGTCAGATGATATCTTTCGCGTTAAGAAAAAAATTTAAACCAACAAAATATCGGTGGAAGATTTGAAATATAAATATTCAAGGGTGACATTTATACCATTGCAGAGGGTATAATAAAATTGATCAGATGTTTGGAAAACTTAGAAATAATCGTTTCCGACCCCTTAAAGTATATATATTCTCGATCAGCATCAATAGCCGAGTCGATATGACCATGTCCGTCTGTCCGGCTGTCCGTCTGTCTGTTTCTTTATACTAAATCGATCTTAAATTTTGAGCTGTTCAAAACAGTTCTTGTGAGAAAAACTTTTTTGTTTTTTGAGATATCTTAACACAGATGACAATTCTACTTTTACACCTTACCAGCAAGTTTGATTCAGATCGGATAATAAACAGCGACATAAATCAATAAAATCAATAATCAACCCCCATCAGCATCAGTATGTAGGCATTTGCAGCCAATTAAATGCGTTTATATTTGCTTTTATATATGCATACACAAACAACATACAAACATACAAACATATATGCGAAGACCTGCTTGAAAAAACTACAAGCAGAGTGCGAAACAGAAAGAGACAGAAAACTATTTGTATTGTGTTGTTGTTTTCTTGAATTCGTTCGAAAATTTAGAGAGCGAGAAGCAGGACGCTTGCATTGTATACCGAAATAGCGAGGTCGTGAATTTGAGGTTTGATAGCGCAGTAGGTAGAGTGGTATTCTAGACTTGACATGAGCGGAGGTTCAATTCTGGCCGTTGGCGAACTCGAAGTTTTTCTTACTGTTTCCTTTTTTGATTCAAATTTTTTAAAATTTTTATATTTCCAATTTTTAAAATATCTTGAATCCGATATTACGGAGAAAGTAATCAATTAATCTGCAAGGGTATACAAACTTCGACACGTCCGAAGTTAGCTCCTTTGATATTTTTTCCTTTAAAACTGGTATCCCGGTTGAACTGATTAACGCTATGTGCATTAAAAGTTTTTAGCTCCACCACATATAATAAGTAATACACATTCAGAAAGAAAACTTGAGGTCTTATTTGTCTTTTCACCTCCTCTACTTCGGCGTCTTTTGAAACGTCAGCATCTACTTGTGTCCTTAAAACTAAATTTATTGCTTTGTCTGTTGTATCAGAATGTAAGAGGGCTTAAATTTGAGCTTTTTACACTTTTTATATGTAATATAGAATTAGACTTTAACAATTTAGTTATTGCAGAAACATGGTTTAAACCTGATTATGACGACGAATCTCTTGAATTGATTCATTCACCTGATTTTCAAAAATTTGCGTTTATTAGTGTCAAGGTCGTTCTTTTAAAATTTGGGTATAAAATTTGATGAAATGGAGAGTAACTATGCTTGACAAGGTTTTTCCGTTACATGTTAGTGTTATTGACACTGAAAATGAAACGGAAAAATTGCCATTTAAACACCACGCGTACCTTTGAAGTTTTGGATTTGATTGAGAATAGATAATAAATTGACACAACTAATCAGGTTGAACTAGAGTGAACATGGTAACCCCGCATACATGCGTCGTTACCGTTTTAAACGGTAGTTTAATTTAACCCTGAATTAAATTAAACACGAATCCGATAAAAAAATCCCTGATGATACTCGATAACCGTTTCGATGAAGCAGGTTATTTTGCAGACCATTACACGTAATGCAATCACTATACACTCTGAGTTGATGGTGACGCACAAGACAATTTAAGCACAGCTGTAGCCACCAAATCTGCATGATTTGATCGTTACAGGACATTTGCGAAAGTCTTTTCGAAGCTTAGAAAAGTTATGTCGTTTGCGTATTGCGCATAAGTCTGTATGTCCAACGTCTTTTTCGGAATTATGCCATCTGGTTTGCGTTTCGCGTTCAGAGTGCTATCTATCTATAACTAACTCTGAGTTGTCTAGGGAGTGCGGCCGCACCGATTCCTAGCCTTGTATCTAGATGTACACCCAGATATTAAGTGACACTTTATGAGACGGTAATAAAGTTCTCGACCACAACAATCACAAGTTCCACTCTTTCTCTGCTGCTGACTTGCACTGCTTTCGTTTTATGTGCTGCAAGACTCAGTCCAACCATACTCAGTAATTGGATGGCCTTCCGATTGCATCGTTGCACAGTTCCTTAACATTTGACAGCTCTTTGGTGACCACTATTAGGGCCACTAACTAAAAACAACCTCATTCGTCCCAATCAATCAGGTTTTAAGCAAAAGCAAATCGAGTTTCAAACGGTCTGCTTCTTGCAGACCATCTGATAATCAAGGCATTGAGAACCAAAAAGCACACCTCTATCATCGCCCTTGACTTCTCAAAGGCTTTCGACAGAGTCGGAGTGCATACCATTATCGACCAACTAATTAGCTATAAAGTAGGAACCAAAACTTTGCGGAATAGTAAAGCCTTCACTTTGAAGGATTATTTTATTTAGGTTAGCAGCTTCTTTATTGAGCTTGGAGGATGGTTTTATTCTATCGTTATAATAATTGGTTTTATTTTCGAATTTCTTCCAATCAGCTAAATTAATTTTGAAACGTGGTCGGGTTTTTGTAGAGTTTTGTTCGGTAGAAGTAGATAAGGTGATAAGGATGGGGTAGTGGTCACTTCCATGTAGGTCGTTTAAGATCTGCCATTTTAGGAGTGGGAATAAATCTGGTGAGCAGATCGATAAGTCAATGTGAGTAAGTGTATTGTGTGTAGAAAAGTGGGGAATTATCATTTAATACAATAAAGTTCGAATTGTTGATCAAGTTTGTAAGTATTTTTCCTATTTTGTTGTTTCTTGGGGAGCCCCATAGGGTGCCCCAGCTGTTAAAGTCGACTAAGATTAATGTACTATAATTTGAATTAAACATGTTGAGTAAGTTGGATTCTGTAAACGGTTTGTGTGGTGGAATGTATGAAGAGGTAATTTTTAATTTTTTAATGGAGAGGATTCTATTCCTGTGACATTAAAACAGTTTGTTAAGAAAATTACATTTAATTGTATAGAGTTATGAACTATTATGACTGCGGCACCGTAATTGGGAGAGTAGTTATTTGAGTGTAAGCTGTCATTAATTGGTATATGGATGTTGTTTGGATAGTGTAGATGGGTTTCTTGTAAAGCTATAATTTGTGGTTGGTATTATTTTTATTATAATTAGAAGCTCACTGTAATTATTTAAATATCCACGAATATTCCATTGGACAATTGTTAGTAGTTATTTGAGTGTAAGCTGTCATTAATTGGTATATGGATGTTGTTTGGATAGTGTAGATGGGTTTCTTGTAAAGCTATTTTTTTTTTTTTTTTTTTGGTAATATTGTATACATTTACATTTAATTGGGGGAATTATCACAAATATAAATAGTTAATGTCTATCAAATACACTTACTTACAATAAACATGGAAGAAGAAAAAAAAATAACTAAAGATTGAAATTAATTTTTGGCACAAAGTAGGAAGATTATATCAATACAATTCGAATGGCAAAACCGTAGAAGTAAACATCGGTTTTTCTGCTTTATATATATATTTATATACTCTCATTGACTACCAGACACTACATTTTTGATGGGGATTCATTGGTGTGCCAGCCGCACAGTGAAACTCTCTAGCAAAATCGTAAGAGTTCGATAGTGTACCAATAACACGAAATCTTCCTGGACTATGTATGGCCGTATTGAGTTTATTTCGTATAGCTTCTGGTCTCATTGCCCCACACCAGACTTGACCAAAGTTTAAGAAAAATAATTGGGAACCAGTCATATTCAGACCCGGTAGCATCTCCTCTTGAGCCTCTTCTGGGTGGTCACTTTGCCAGCGCTTGTAAGCGTGAAATGCCTGACGTAATCCTCCATTGTCAGCAATGTTTTCGCCCTGAGTACTCTCGCCATTGAGAACTATGCCCACCTCCTCTACTGTGTAGTTACTATATTGAGCTATGATGCAGCGAGCACGTTCGTCAAAACCGCGTATCGAGGCATACGTCCACCATTTGTGTATGTTACCGTTGCTATCAAATAGACGGCCTTTATCATCAAACCCATGAGTCAGTTCATGCCCAATGACCACACCTATGCCGCCGAAATTTAATGATTTTGGAAAATGTCTATGATAGAAGGGTGGCTGTAGTATTCCAGCTGGAAACATAATCTGGTTCTTGTTACGACTATAGTAGGCATTGACAATAGCCGGAGCTGTTTGCCAATTGGTTTTATTGACACGTTCATGCAGTTTATCCTGTTCCGTTTTAGCCGTATGCAACAAAACATTAAGGGTATTCTCAAAATATTTGTCTGGATGGATATCAATGCCGGCATACTTTTCATTCAGCTCGGCGGGATTTAGAATAAAATCAGGATAACCATTTTTTAATGACATGGCGTTGACTTTCTCCTCAGCCAACTGTTTGGTCGTGTGATCCAACCAATCTGTTGTCTTCAATATATCTCGGAAGGCCTGCTGCAACTCATGGGTCATGCGGAGAGTATCTCGTTTACTATTATAATCGAAATATCGTCTAACAAACATTGAGCCAACTGCCATACCCATATTGGTATTCACTTGGGCTATGCACACTTTCCATCGTTGAGGACTCTCCTCACGTCCAAAAAGAGAATGATAGAAATTCTGTTTAATATCATCAAAGCGATCATCCACATTATTGATACGATGTCGTACAAATCGCCACATCATATAGTTGGCTATAGTACGGGGTTCGGAATCTGCGAGTAGACCTACTAGTTTCTTCATATAATCCACAGCATATATGACCACTTGTTCTGTATCGTGTACCTCTCGATTCTGTAAGATTCTTAGATAATTGGTCCAACCAATTTCGGGCACAGTAAGATCCAATTCTTTAATTGTCATACGCTTGTAGAGCTTTGTCACATTAAGACGCTGTTCTGCAGGTGCAGTGATTGCTGCCAATCGTCTCTCGAATCCAATCAGTTCGCCGGCAACTTTTTGTGCATCCTGTTTAGAAGCTCCTATCTTCTGCATCACCTCGGACATGTAACGTTGATAAGCAAGAAGATATTTTGCATTGGTTTGTTGCAAAAAATACTCCCTAGTGGGCAGACCCAAACCAGTCTGATCGAATTGTTTTATATTCTCTTCGGAGTTCTTAATGTCAGCTCCCACCCACTGGACAATCAAGATGTCATTGTTATAGCGACGTAAAGTGGCCGCCAAATTTTGCCAATTAAAATTTTCAGCGCTCCATTGGTTGTCTAGAACTGGCCATCCGCCCAGCTGGTGGATGAGCGTGTGTAGGGGATCTAGGCCTCGCTTGGTCAATAATTCACTATTCACACAGGATTTATATAGATTCTTAGCCTTAACCTGGGCATCGTGGATGGGTTTTAGATATTCATTTTGCTGATTTTGTTGAACTTCTGCACTTTCCGGTTTCTGCTTGTCCTTAATATTGTATTGTGGTATGACTGCCTCCTCTTCTTTGGACTTCTCACGTGTCGGATCAATAATGCGTTTTCGTTTTGTTCCATTGGTGAAACGCTTGTAGCGTACCAAGACTCGATTGAGCAGATGTCTTCTGCTGACAATATGACGACGCAATCGCTCTACCTGATCTGCTTCCGTCTCTGTGCCCTGCTCATTGAGACGAAAGAGATTGTTGCGTACTGGATTCTTGTGTCCCTCGGGAACACTTTGCGCCGGAGTACTCTTTTCGAGAAGATTTCGTAGAACCACATCCAAGCTTTCGCGCAGCATTTCGAAGGTATCAAAACCAGCCTTGTCTTTGGGTATTGGATGCAGTTTTTCCCAATTGCCACAGGCAAATTTGTAGAAATCGACACACGGATCGACTTTTGTGTCCATATAGCGTAGCATTGTCTTTGACTGGGCCAGGCGTATGCCCTCTCTAGTGCCCTGTTCGTTCCAAAATGACTGCAATGCTGCAGTTGTTTCGCTGATTTGTGCCGCCAAATCTTCACTTTCGTCTTCCTGCCGTTCTGCATCGCGACGTTCCCGACCACCTCCAATCCAGAATTTCGAGAACTCTTCAAAATGCTTGGGTATCCCCTTTTTACGGTTAAAGTAAAACTCCCTTCTTGTGTATTCGCCTTCATCATTGTCATCGTCGTCATCTGTCTCGATGTCCAGATCCAACCCATTACCCAGGCAATCACGAGGTACGCCCAGTGGCAGAAAAGATGTACGCGAATCTTTCATCAAAGTACTGCGCTCCTCTAGGTCCAGGCTTTCACCATTTGTGTATCGACTGGGTTGACATCGTCTGGCACGAATCGCTGCCTGTTCCTCTAACTGAGATCGTTTGGCTTGTGGAAGGAGGAACTCATCGTTGATCAGTTCATTGTAAGAATCCCCCTCTGGTAGTAGAGACTCATAATCCTCTGCATAGCCTGGCACTACCATTGATGCTGCCCTGTGCTCTCTCCTTCGTTGTTCGCTTATTTGTAGGGCTGCCAGCATCCCATCCAGTCGCATTAAAAGTATTAGAACCAGAGTCAAGGGCAACATAACCACAGCCAAAGGTTGTATGTGTGTATGTATATGTGTGACTGTGTGTGTATGTGAGTGCCAATTAAATTTTTTTTTTTTTTTTCGCGCGAATCCCAACGGATGCAAAATTTGCCACTCCTCCCGCCCAACCGACCGAGGGGCGCAAGCCGCATAACGTACGGCACGAGTCGCGGGGAACACAAACAAACAGACAAGTAAACGAAAACTACAGCTAATTACGAGCTAGATAGGAAAGAATAGACGCTTTTAGCATAGGAGGAGAGATCTCTGAACTGATCAGTCGGTAAAAGCGATTTTTTTTTTTTTTTTGGTAATATTGTATACATTTACATTTAATTGGGGGAATTATCACAAATATAAATAGTTAATGTCTATCAAATACACTTACTTACAATAAACATGGAAGAAGAAAAAAAAATAACTAAAGATTGAAATTAATTTTTGGCACAAAGTAGGAAGATTATATCAATACAATTCGAATGGCAAAACCGTAGAAGTAAACATCGGTTTTTCTGCTTTATATATATATTTATATACTCTCATTGACTACCAGACACTACATTTTTGATGGGGATTCATTGGTGTGCCAGCCGCACAGTGAAACTCTCTAGCAAAATCGTAAGAGTTCGATAGTGTACCAATAACACGAAATCTTCCTGGACTATGTATGGCCGTATTGAGTTTATTTCGTATAGCTTCTGGTCTCATTGCCCCACACCAGACTTGACCAAAGTTTAAGAAAAATAATTGGGAACCAGTCATATTCAGACCCGGTAGCATCTCCTCTTGAGCCTCTTCTGGGTGGTCACTTTGCCAGCGCTTGTAAGCGTGAAATGCCTGACGTAATCCTCCATTGTCAGCAATGTTTTCGCCCTGAGTACTCTCGCCATTGAGAACTATGCCCACCTCCTCTACTGTGTAGTTACTATATTGAGCTATGATGCAGCGAGCACGTTCGTCAAAACCGCGTATCGAGGCATCCGTCCACCATTTGTGTATGTTACCGTTGCTATCAAATAGACGGCCTTTATCATCAAACCCATGAGTCAGTTCATGCCCAATGACCACACCTATGCCGCCGAAATTTAATGATTTTGGAAAATGTCTATGATAGAACGGTGGCTGTAGTATTCCAGCTGGAAACATAATCTGGTTCTTGTTACGACTATAGTAGGCATTGACAATAGCCGGAGCTGTTTGCCAATTGGTTTTATTGACACGTTCATGCAGTTTATCCTGTTCCGTTTTAGCCGTATGCAACAAAACATTAAGGGTATTTTCAAAATATTTGTCTGGATGGATATCAATGCCGGCATACTTTTCATTCAGCTCGGCGGGATTTAGAATAAAATCAGGATAACCATTTTTTAATGACATGGCGTTGACTTTCTCCTCAGCCAACTGTTTGGTCGTGTGATCCAACCAATCTGTTGTCTTCAATATATCTCGGAAGGCCTGCTGCAACTCATGGGTCATGCGGAGAGTATCTCGTTTACTATTATCATCGAAATATCGTCTAACAAACATTGAGCCAACTGCCATACCCATATTGGTATTCACTTGGGCTATGCACACTTTCCATCGTTGAGGACTCTCCTCACGTCCAAAAAGAGAATGATAGAAATTCTGTTTAATATCATCAAAGCGATCATCCACATTATTGATACGATGTCGTACAAATCGCCACATCATATAGTTGGCTATAGTACGGGGTTCGGAATCTGCGAGTAGACCTACTAGTTTCTTCATATAATCCACAGCATATATGACCACTTGTTCTGTATCGTGTACCTCTCGATTCTGTAAGATTCTTAGATAATTGGTCCAACCAATTTCGGGCACAGTAAGATCCAATTCTTTAATTGTCATACGCTTGTAGAGCTTTGTCACATTAAGACGCTGTTCTGCAGGTGCAGTGATTGCTGCCAATCGTCTCTCGAATCCAATCAGTTCGCCGGCAACTTTTTGTGCATCCTGTTTAGAAGCTCCCATCTTCTGCATCACCTCGGACATGTAACGTTGATAAGCAAGAAGATATTTTGCATTGGTTTGTTGCAAAAAATACTCCCTAGTGGGCAGACCCAAACCAGTCTGATCGAATTGTATTATATTGTCTTCGGAGTTCTTAATGTCAGCTCCCACCCACTGGACAATCAAGATGTCATTGTTATAGCGACGTAAAGTGGCCGCCAAATTTTGCCAATTAAAATTTTCAGCGCTCCATTGGTTGTCTAGAACTGGCCATCCGCCCAGCTGGTGGATGAGCGTGTGTAGGGGATCTAGGCCTCGCTTGGTCAATAATTCACTATTCACACAGGATTTATATAGATTCTTAGCCTTAACCTGGGCATCGTGGATGGGTTTTAGATATTCATTTTGCTGATTTTGTTGAACTTCTGCACTTTCCGGTTTCTGCTTGTCCTTAATATTGTATTGTGGTATGACTGCCTCCTCTTCTTTGGACTTCTCACGTGTCGGATCAATAATGCGTTTTCGTTTTGTTCCATTGGTGAAACGCTTGTAGCGTACCAAGACTCGATTGAGCAGATGTCTTCTGCTGACAATATGACGACGCAATCGCTCTACCTGATCTGCTTCCGTCTCTGTGCCCTGCTCATTGAGACGAAAGAGATTGTTGCGTACTGGATTCTTGTGTCCCTCGGGAACACTTTGCGCCGGAGTACTCTTTTCGAGAAGATTTCGTAGAACCACATCCAAGCTTTCGCGCAGCATTTCGAAGGTATCAAAACCAGCCTTGTCTTTGGGTATTGGATGCAGTTTTTCCCAATTGCCACAGGCAAATTTGTAGAAATCGACACACGGATCGACTTTTGTGTCCATATAGCGTAGCATTGTCTTTGACTGGGCCAGGCGTATGCCCTCTCTAGTGCCCTGTTCGTTCCAAAATGACTGCAATGCTGCAGTTGTTTCGCTGATTTGTGCCGCCAAATCTTCACTTTCGTCTTCCTGCCGTTCTGCATCGCGACGTTCCCGTCCACCTCCAATCCAGAATTTCGAGAACTCTTCAAAATGCTTGGGTATCCCCTTTTTACGGTTAAAGTAAAACTCCCTTCTTGTGTATTCGCCTTCATCATTGTCATCGTCGTCATCTGTCTCGATGTCCAGATCCAACCCATTACCCAGGCAATCACGAGGTACGCCCAGTGGCAGAAAGGATGTACGCGAATCTTTCATCAAAGTACTGCGCTCCTCTAGGTCCAGGCTTTCACCATTTGTGTATCGACTGGGTTGACATCGTCTGGCACGAATCGCTGCCTGTTCCTCTAACTGAGATCGTTTGGCTTGTGGAAGGAGGAACTCATCGTTGATCAGTTCATTGTAAGAATCCCCCTCTGGTAGTAGAGACTCATAATCCTCTGCATAGCCTGGCACTACCATTGATGCTGCCCTGTGCTCTCTCCTTCGTTGTTCGCTTATTTGTAGGGCTGCCAGCATCCCATCCAGTCGCATTAAAAGTATTAGAACCAGAGTCAAGGGCAACATAACCACAGCCAAAGGTTGTATGTGTGTATGTATATGTGTGACTGTGTGTGTATGTAAGTGCCAATTAAATTTTTTTTTTTTTTTCGCGCGAATCCCAACGGATGCAAAATTTGCCACTCCTCCCGCCCAACCGACCGAGGGGCGCAAGCCGCATAACGTACGGCACGAGTCGCGGGGAACACAAACAAACAGACAAGTAAACGAAAACTACAGCTAATTACGAGCTAGATAGGAAAGAATAGACGCTTTTAGCATAGGAGGAGAGATCTCTGAACTGATCAGTCGGTAAAGGCGATTTTTTTTTTTTTTTTGGTAATATTGTATACATTTACATTTAATTGGGGGAATTATCACAAATATAAATAGTTAATGTCTATCAAATACACTTACTTACAATAAACATGGAAGAAGAAAAAAAAATAACTAAAGATTGAAATTAATTTTTGGCACAAAGTAGGAAGATTATATCAATACAATTCGAATGGCAAAACCGTAGAAGTAAACATCGGTTTTTCTGCTTTATATATATATTTATATACTCTCATTGACTACCAGACACTACATTTTTGATGGGGATTCATTGGTGTGCCAGCCGCACAGTGAAACTCTCTAGCAAAATCGTAAGAGTTCGATAGTGTACCAATAACACGAAATCTTCCTGGACTATGTATGGCCGTATTGAGTTTATTTCGTATAGCTTCTGGTCTCATTGCCCCACACCAGACTTGACCAAAGTTTAAGAAAAATAATTGGGAACCAGTCATATTCAGACCCGGTAGCATCTCCTCTTGAGCCTCTTCTGGGTGGTCACTTTGCCAGCGCTTGTAAGCGTGAAATGCCTGACGTAATCCTCCATTGTCAGCAATGTTTTCGCCCTGAGTACTCTCGCCATTGAGAACTATGCCCACCTCCTCTACTGTGTAGTTACTATATTGAGCTATGATGCAGCGAGCACGTATCGAGCGAGCGTATCGAGGCATCCGTCCACCATTTGTGTATGTTACCGTTGCTATCAAATAGACGGCCTTTATCATCAAACCCATGAGTCAGTTCATGCCCAATGACCACACCTATGCCGCCGAAATTTAATGATTTTGGAAAATGTCTATGATAGAACGGTGGCTGTAGTATTCCAGCTGGAAACATAATCTGGTTCTTGTTACGACTATAGTAGGCATTGACAATAGCCGGAGCTGTTTGCCAATTGGTTTTATTGACACGTTCATGCAGTTTATCCTGTTCCGTTTTAGCCGTATGCAACAAAACATTAAGGGTATTCTCAAAATATTTGTCTGGATGGATATCAATGCCGGCATACTTTTCATTCAGCTCGGCGGGATTTAGAATAAAATCAGGATAACCAATTTTCAATGACATGGCGTTGACTTTCTCCTCAGCCAACTGTTTGGTCGTGTGATCCAACCAATCTGTTGTCTTCAATATATCTCGGAAGGCCTGCTGCAACTCATGGGTCATGCGGAGAGTATCTCGTTTACTATTATCATCGAAATATCGTCTAACAAACATTGAGCCAACTGCCATACCCATATTGGTATTCACTTGGGCTATGCACACTTTCCATCGTTGAGGACTCTCCTCACGTCCAAAAAAGAGAATGATAGAAATTCTGTTTAATATCATCAAAGCGATCATCCACATTATTGATACGATGTCGTACAAATCGCCACATCATATAGTTGGCTATAGTACGGGGTTCGGAATCTGCGAGTAGACCTACTAGTTTCTTCATATAATCCACAGCATATATGACCACTTGTTCTGTATCGTGTACCTCTCGATTCTGTAAGATTCTTAGATAATTGGTCCAACCAATTTCGGGCACAGTAAGATCCAATTCTTTAATTGTCATACGCTTGTAGAGCTTTGTCACATTAAGACGCTGTTCTGCAGGTGCAGTGATTGCTGCCAATCGTCTCTCGAATCCAATCAGTTCGCCGGCAACTTTTTGTGCATCCTGTTTAGAAGCTCCCATCTTCTGCATCACCTCGGACATGTAACGTTGATAAGCAAGAAGATATTTTGCATTGGTTTGTTGCAAAAAATACTCCCTAGTGGGCAGACCCAAACCAGTCTGATCGAATTGTTTTATATTCTCTTCGGAGTTCTTAATGTCAGCTCCCACCCACTGGACAATCAAGATGTCATTGTTATAGCGACGTAAAGTGGCCGCCAAATTTTGCCAATTAAAATTTTCAGCGCTCCATTGGTTGTCTAGAACTGGCCATCCGCCCAGCTGGTGGATGAGCGTGTGTAGGGGATCTAGGCCTCGCTTGGTCTGTGCCCTGCTCATTGAGACGAAAGAGATTGTTGCGTACTGGATTCTTGTGTCCCTCGGGAACACTTTGCGCCGGAGTACTCTTTTCGAGAAGATTTCGTAGAACCACATCCAAGCTTTCGCGCAGCATTTCGAAGGTATCAAAACCAGCCTTGTCTTTGGGTATTGGATGCAGTTTTTCCCAATTGCCACAGGCAAATTTGTAGAAATCGACACACGGATCGACTTTTGTGTCCATATAGCGTAGCATTGTCTTTGACTGGGCCAGGCGTATGCCCTCTCTAGTGCCCTGTTCGTTCCAAAATGACTGCAATGCTGCAGTTGTTTCGCTGATTTGTGCCGCCAAATCTTCACTTTCGTCTTCCTGCCGTTCTGCATCGCGACGTTCCCGACCACCTCCAATCCAGAATTTCGAGAACTCTTCAAAATGCTTGGGTATCCCCTTTTTACGGTTAAAGTAAAACTCCCTTCTTGTGTATTCGCCTTCATCATTGTCATCGTCGTCATCTGTCTCGATGTCCAGATCCAACCCATTACCCAGGCAATCACGAGGTACGCCCAGTGGCAGAAAGGATGTACGCGAATCTTTCATCAAAGTACTGCGCTCCTCTAGGTCCAGGCTTTCACCATTTGTGTATCGACTGGGTTGACATCGTCTGGCACGAATCGCTGCCTGTTCCTCTAACTGAGATCGTTTGGCTTGTGGAAGGAGGAACTCATCGTTGATCAGTTCATTGTAAGAATCCCCCTCTGGTAGTAGAGACTCATAATCCTCTGCATAGCCTGGCACTACCATTGATGCTGCCCTGTGCTCTCTCCTTCGTTGTTCGCTTATTTGTAGGGCTGCCAGCATCCCATCCAGTCGCATTAAAAGTATTAGAACCAGAGTCAAGGGCAACATAACCACAGCCAAAGGTTGTATGTGTGTATGTATATGTGTGACTGTGTGTGTATGTAAGTGCCAATTAAATTTTTTTTTTTTTTTCGCGCGAATCCCAACGGATGCAAAATTTGCCACTCCTCCCGCCCAACCGACCGAGGGGCGCAAGCCGCATAACGTACGGCACGAGTCGCGGGGAACACAAACAAACAGACAAGTAAACGAAAACTACAGCTAATTACGAGCTAGATAGGAAAGAATAGACGCTTTTAGCATAGGAGGAGAGATCTCTGAACTGATCAGTCGGTAAAGGCGATTTTTTTTTTTTTTTGGTAATATTGTATACATTTACATTTAATTGGGGGAATTATCACAAATATAAATAGTTAATGTCTATCAAATACACTTACTTACAATAAACATGGAAGAAGAAAAAAAATAACTAAAGATTGAAATTAATTTTGGCACAAAGTAGGAAGATTATATCAATACAATTCGAATGGCAAAACCGTAGAAGTAAACATCGGTTTTTCTGCTTTATATATATATTTATATACTCTCATTGACTACCAGACACTACATTTTTGATGGGGATTCATTGGTGTGCCAGCCGCACAGTGAAACTCTCTAGCAAAATCGTAAGAGTTCGATAGTGTACCAATAACACGAAATCTTCCTGGACTATGTATGGCCGTATTGAGTTTATTTCGTATAGCTTCTGGTCTCATTGCCCCACACTAGACTTGACCAAAGTTTAAGAAAAATAATTGGGAACCAGTCATATTCAGACCCGGTAGCATCTCCTCTTGAGCCTCTTCTGGGTGGTCACTTTGCCAGCGCTTGTAAGCGTGAAATGCCTGACGTAATCCTCCATTGTCAGCAATGTTTTCGCCCTGAGTACTCTCGCCATTGAGAACTATGCCCACCTCCCTCTACTGTGTAGTTACTATATTGAGCTATGATGCAGCGAGCACGTTCGTCAAAACCGCGTATCGAGGCATACGTCCACCATTTGTGTATGTTACCGTTGCTATCAAATAGACGGCCTTTATCATCAAACCCATGAGTCAGTTCATGCCCAATGACCACACCTATGCCGCCGAAATTTAATGATTTTGGAAAATGTCTATGATAGAACGGTGGCTGTAGTATTCCAGCTGGAAACATAATCTGGTTCTTGTTACGACTATAGTAGGCATTGACAATAGCCGGAGCTGTTTGCCAATTGGTTTTATTGACACGTTCATGCAGTTTATCCTGTTCCGTTTTAGCCGTATGCAACAAAACATTAAGGGTATTCTCAAAATATTTGTCTGGATGGATATCAATGCCGGCATACTTTTCATTCAGCTCGGCGGGATTTAGAATAAAATCAGGATAACCATTTTTTAATGACATGGCGTTGACTTTTCTCCTCAGCCAACTGTTTGGTCGTGTGATCCAACCAATCTGTTGTCTTCAATATATCTCGGAAGGCCTGCTGCAACTCATGGGTCATGCGGAGAGTATCTCGTTTACTATTATCATCGAAATATCGTCTAACAAACATTGAGCCAACTGCCATACCCATATTGGTATTCACTTGGGCTATGCACACTTTCCATCGTTGAGGACTCTCCTCACGTCCAAAAAGAGAATGATAGAAATTCTGTTTAATATCATCAAAGCGATCATCCACATTATTGATACGATGTCGTACAAATCGCCACATCATATAGTTGGCTATAGTACGGGGTTCGGAATCTGCGAGTAGACCTACTAGTTTCTTCATATAATCCACAGCATATATGACCACTTGTTCTGTATCGTGTACCTCTCGATTCTGTAAGATTCTTAGATAATTGGTCCAACCAATTTCGGGCACAGTAAGATCCAATTCTTTAATTGTCATACGCTTGTAGAGCTTTGTCACATTAAGACGCTGTTCTGCAGGTGCAGTGATTGCTGCCAATCGTCTCTCGAATCCAATCAGTTCGCCGGCAACTTTTTGTGCATCCTGTTTAGAAGCTCCTATCTTCTGCATCACCTCGGACATGTAACGTTGATAAGCAAGAAGATATTTTGCATTGGTTTGTTGCAAAAATACTCCCTAGTGGGCAGACCCAAACCAGTCTGATCGAATTGTATTATATTCTCTTCGGAGTTCTTAATGTCAGCTCCCACCCACTGGACAATCAAGATGTCATTGTTATAGCGACGTAAAGTGGCCGCCAAATTTTGCCAATTAAAATTTTCAGCGCTCCATTGGTTGTCTAGAACTGGCCATCCGCCCAGCTGGTGGATGAGCGTGTGTAGGGGATCTAGGCCTCGCTTGGTCAATAATTCACTATTCACACAGGATTTATATAGATTCTTAGCCTTAACCTGGGCATCGTGGATGGGTTTTAGATATTCATTTTGCTGATTTTGTTGAACTTCTGCACTTTCCGGTTTCTGCTTGTCCTTAATATTGTATTGTGGTATGACTGCCTCCTCTTCTTTGGACTTCTCACGTGTCGGATCAATAATGCGTTTTCGTTTTGTTCCATTGGTGAAACGCTTGTAGCGTACCAAGACTCGATTGAGCAGATGTCTTCTGCTGACAATATGACGACGCAATCGCTCTACCTGATCTGCTTCCGTCTCTGTGCCCTGCTCATTGAGACGAAAGAGATTGTTGCGTACTGGATTCTTGTGTCCCTCGGGAACACTTTGCGCCGGAGTACTCTTTTCGAGAAGATTTCGTAGAACCACATCCAAGCTTTCGCGCAGCATTTCGAAGGTATCAACACCAGCCTTGTCTTTGGGTATTGGATGCAGTTTTTCCCAATTGCCACAGGCAAATTTGTAGAAATCGACACACGGATCGACTTTTGTGTCCATATAGCGTAGCATTGTCTTTGACTGGGCCAGGCGTATGCCCTCTCTAGTGCCCTGTTCGTTCCAAAATGACTGCAATGCTGCAGTTGTTTCGCTGATTTGTGCCGCCAAATCTTCACTTTCCTCTCCCTGCCGTTCTGCATCGCGACGTTCCCGTCCACCTCCAATCCAGAATTTCGAGAACTCTTCAAAATGCTTGGGTATCCCCTTTTTACGGTTAAAGTAAAACTCCCTTCTTGTGTATTTGCCTTCATCATTGTCATCGTCGTCATGTCTCGATGTCCAGATCCAACCCATTACCCAGGCAATCACGAGGTACGCCCAGTGGCAGAAAGGATGTACGCGAATCTTTCATCAAAGTACTGCGCTCCTCTAGGTCCAGGCTTTCACCATTTGTGTATCGACTGGGTTGACATCGTCTGGCACGAATCGCTGCCTGTTCCTCTAACTGAGATCGTTTGGCTTGTGGAAGGAGGAACTCATCGTTGATCAGTTCATTGTAAGAATCCCCCTCTGGTAGTAGAGACTCATAATCCTCTGCATAGCCTGGCACTACCATTGATGCTGCCCTGTGCTCTCTCATTCGTTGTTCGCTTATTTGTAGGGCTGCCAGCATCCCATCCAGTCGCATTAAAAGTATTAGAACCAGAGTCAAGGGCAACATAACCACAGCCAAAGGTTGTATGTGTGTATGTATATGTGTGACTGTGTGTGTATGTGAGTGCCAATTAAATTTTTTTTTTTTTTTTTCGCGAATCCCAACGGATGCAAAATTTGCCACTCCTCCCGCCCAACCGACCGAGGGGCGCAAGCCGCATAACGTACGGCACGAGTCGCGGGGAACACAAACAAACAGACAAGTAAACGAAAACTACAGCTAATTACGAGCTAGATAGGAAAGAATAGACGCTTTTATCATAGGAGGAGAGATCTCTGAACTGATCAGTCGGTAAAGGCGATTGTAGTCAGAACAAAGAGCTCGAAAGGGTTCATGCAAAGAAAAGTTAGTGGTACAGCGTTTAAGGAATAAGGGAAGATAGTTTCTAGTAGGCCTGAAAGGTACAGAGAATTCTACTTGAGTCAATAGATCAGGCGAGTCTACATCACCATTTAGGAGCTTGTGCATAAAAACTACGCCAAGCATTATTCTACGGTTAGTAAGGGAGGGAAGGTTAATCAAAAGAAGCCTACTCGAGTACGAGGGAAGCTTGACATTGTGATCCCAGTTCAGACCACGAAGAGCAAATTGTAAAAACTGCTTTTGCACAGATTCAATTCTCATTTGGTGTGACTCATATTGAGGGGACCAAACACAAGATCCGTATTCCAAAATGGGGCGGACCAAAGAGGTAAAGAGGATTTTTGTAGTATAAGGATCGTCAAATTCTTTTGACCATCTCTTTATAAATCCGAGAACACCCATTGCTTTGCCAACAATTGTGGAAACATGGGAGTTGAAAGTCAATTTATGGTCCATAAGTACACCCAAATCGTTCATTACATTTAGACGTTCTAATGGAGAATTATTTATGAAATAGGTTATAAGTTGAGGACAGTTTCTATTAAATGTCATAACCTTACACTTTGCAGTGTTTAAAATCAAACGATTGTGTTGACACCAACACTGAAAATTGTTAAGGTCAGCCTGTAATCGACTGGGCGAAACCATATTTTTATAACTAAGGCATAGCTTAACATCGTCAGCATACATTAGCACTCGAGAATGTAACATGACGGAGGGAAGATCGTTAATGAAGATTGTAAAGAGCAGTGGACCCAGATGACTCCCTGAGGGCACCCCGGATGTCACATTGATACGTTTTGAATAAGAAGACTTAAAAAAAACTTTCTGTGTTCTGTTTGTTAAGTACTCACGAATCCAATTCAGTAATGAAGTTGGAAATCCAATTTCGTTGAGCTTAAAAAGTAGTAACTTATGGTTAACAGAGTCAAAAGCTTTACTGAAGTCAGTATATATGACATCAGTTTTCTTGGCTTCTTCAAACCCTTTGATCGTTAATGATGTGAATTCTAAAAGGTTAGTGGTTGTAGATCTACGTTTCACAAAACCATGCTGTGTGGGCGAAACTATAGATGTACAGAAATGTTGCAATTGAGAAGTTATTATTTTCTCAAAAGCTTTTGGAATCGCGGACAATTTGGAAATACCCCTATAATTTGACACATTAGACTTATTGCCATTTTTGTGGAGAGGAATGATAAAAGATTCCTTCCACATAATTGGGAAAGAGGATGTTTCAACAGACAAGGAGAATAACTTATGAATAGGCTTGCATAAAGCATCAGCACAAAATCTTAGTACACACCCAGGCCCCGGTGAGTACACAGGTTTAATTAACTTAAGCACGCTAAGAAGCGTACTTTCATCGAAGAAAGGATTGAAGATACCATTAGACCTGTTTAACTCATAAGGATACGAAAGGTTCCGGTATATTCCGATGAGGAATAGGTTGTTTTGAAAAAATCAGCAAACATATCGGCAATGGCCTGATCAGTGTCAGCTATCTTATTTTCAAAACTTAAACAGGATGGGATTATGGATGTCTTACGTTTAGTATTGACAAAGTTAAAAAACTGCTTAGGATCATGGGAAAACTGAAGTTTACACCGCTGAAGATAATCCTTATAGCATTTGGTGTTAAGAACCATGAAGTTCGAACGGTCAACAGAATACAGATAAAAATCAGACGGGCGACCTGCTTTTTTATACTTCTTATAATGTCTCGATTTGATGTTTCGTAAGTTAGACAACTCCCGAGTGAACCAGGGCGGTCTGTTAGACCGAACCGATTTCACGAGAGGAATACAAACTTTAAAAAACGAGTCAAGCACATTATAAAAGTATTGAATAGCGGTATCCATATGTGTGCAACTATACAAATATGACCAATCATTATTAAGAATGAGATTAGTAAGTCTGACAAAGTCAGCCTTACGAAAACAGCGAATCTTTGAGACCGAATTAGCACAAGAAATCGGCTCTTGAAATGAAAGGTCAATAGCTACATTTAATGTAGGATGAAATTTGTCTTCTGGAAGAACCAGTGGGTCTATCCTGGAAACAACACTGTTGGAGGAATCCAATACAAATATGAGATCAAGTAATTTCTCATGTGAATTACGCACAGAATTTATCTGGCTTAGGGATAAGCCAAAAAGACCATCAACGAAGCAATGTGACAGCGTCATGGACGATGCATCAGGGACCCATGAAATATCTGGGAGATTAAAATCTCCAAGAACGATAAGTGAATCTCTATCGGACATCACTGCGGAAACAGCATGAATGGCGTGCAAGTGTTTATTGTATATTTCCAAATCGGACACAGGTGGGATATACGAACAAGTAACATAGGTGCAAAATCATTTAAACAAGATCTTAACACTAATGAATTCGATTTCATGAGTGAAAGATGACTGCATTAGTTCAGATGGAAGGGCTGAATCAACAGCAATTAACACACCACCACCAGTGCGGATTGTCCGATCTCTCCTATAAATTGAAAAATTAGTGCAAAGAACTGAAGCATCAGGAATGTCTGGCTTCAGCCACGTCTCAGTAAAGGCAAGAATATGAAAGTTAAAGGATACGCTGTCTACATAGAGTTTAGACAGCTTAGATCGTAGCCCTCTAACATTCTGATAGGCCAGAGTGAGGGATGAAATTAGTTTTTTTTGTGGTTGGTATTATTTTTATTA
>JAECWJ010000351.1:0-101841 GCA_018150375.1 Drosophila sturtevanti | reverse complement strand
AAAATTTAACAACAAGAATTTAAATTAATCGCGATTTTGTTTTGACGAAAACAGTAAGTGTTAGCAAGAGCTCAGGAAAACACGTCTATCCACGAGGAAGTGAAATCGATTTTGATCAAATTTTTTTTTAAATCAACGCCTTTAATTTCATTACAAAGTATTGCTAATTTTGTATCTACTATATTGAATTCGTGTGAGATTGTGTATTGTTTGAATTGGACATTTATTAGAGTAGTGCCTTGGGATTTTATTTTTGTTTTTTCTTTAGAAATTGTAACAAAGTGATCGGAATTAATTTTGAAAAGTGAAATGTTAATTTTATTTATGTTAATTTTACAAAAATATTTAGATTAAAATTTTTTGATTAAATAACCTTTTCCTCGGTATTTACCTCGGACCCCATTGTTGTATTTGCCTGATGTAAAATGTAGGTCAGAGTTAGCCTGAATAATAAGTTTTACCATATCGATAGCGCAGTTTCATGTCATTGCATTTTTACAGCTTGCGATGTGCTGTATTTGGATGCCAAAGCTGGGGATAAGCCATCATTTATATAGGCTCCTTCAAGAGACTTAGCAAGTTTTTCCACCTCTTGGGTGTATTTATTGGCTGTGTACAACGGCATGCAATGTTTGCATGTATAATGGCAGAAGGGGCTGCCTAGTGGCCCCTTCGCAGTCATCCGTGCACCTCTTTTTTGGCTTTTCTAAGTTTTTATTTGGCGCTTGGCCATTCTTGTTGTTTTTAATCGCATAAGTTGTTGGTATATTTTTGGCCGTAGTGGCAGAGGTTGAGTTCGTCGTCTTTTGTCTTTGAGCTTGATCAATTTGATCAAGCACTTTTTGTAAAGCTATTGTTGCATCCCAACGTAATGGTGGGTCGGTGGCAAACAATAATTTTAATATTTCCGCATTTCTTTTTCTCAAGCGTACTTTTAAACCGCTTCTGCCGGCTTTTTTCTTTTGTAACGAACTCATTTTCTAATGCAACTATAATGATTAAGAAAATTTAAAAATTTGATTGTTAATCTTGAATCTCAATCTACAAGCTTATAGAAACATAGGCCAGCCGTACATTGTGTCCATTAATTTTTGCTTTTTATTTATACTGCATAATATGGAAAATATTTGTTTTTTTTTTTTATTAAAATCAATTCTTTATCATAAAATGGAAAATATATCTCTAATAAATTTGCCAAACAATTGCAGCAAAGCAAAAGCAATATCAAAATTTTTTTATATATATATATATATTATCAATTAGCTTATGTTATCCATTAATTTTTCATATTAGAATGCCATGTAATGTTATTATTAAACATATATATTTTTTCTCTTTTTTACATTTTTTTTTTTTACATTACCCTACCTAATATTTTGAATGGCTTCACGGGCCATACTCTAACGGGCGATGCAGTTATCGCTTCCGTTTACAATGGTGTTGTACATGATTTGTTTAAAAATAAAAAAAATTTTGTATGCCACGCAGGGCATTTAATATTATTGTTGGGCGCTCTTTGTAGCGCTGTCGGGTCTCTTATCCTTGGTCTGGCTTCGAACGCCAGACGGGGCCGAGTGCTGGCTGCACAGGCTTCCTTCTATTGTATTTATTTTTTTTTCTCTGCCAGCATCAGCTGGTCGTCGCCGGTTGGCTCGCTGATGCTCCCTCGTAGGTGTAAAAGGCGGCCCGCCTTTCACACTTGCATTTCGCTGCTTCGATGAGACACCGGAAAATCTACGCTGCTGCTAGTAGTTGTTTTGAGGCCTTAAAGAACTCATCTTCTTGAGTACTCCTGGTATGTTAGAATGCTCTTTGTTTGATATTATGCACGCCACACGTTGTGCTCGAGGCAGTCATGTATTCACTTTTATAGAGACTGGAGCCAGTAAATTTTGCATTGCCCAGATTAATTGATGATTGGTTTCCACATCTTGTGGTGGTTGTTGGAGTGTGTTTTTTTATTTTAAATTTTAATTTAATAAATTTTTGTTTGTTTCACTGGCATTTAGCACACTCGTGACACTTGTCACGGTCCCCATGTAATGAATAGACAATTGTATTTATTTTAAAGGGAGCATGTCCGCTTTAATTGTTGTTCAAATTGAGAATGTTCTCTTGCTTTATTTAAAATCATTTCTTTAGCCTAAATTCATAAGTTCTTCATATAGAGTTCTGTCGCTGCAAGCAGCGGCAGAATGGGAGTATATAGCATGCCATATGCATATATATGTACAGATGGTACATACTCAAAAAGTGCTTTCGCTAGCGTTCCCACGCTGCGGTCAGTCCGCATAAGGGACGGATCCTATTACTGCACTTATGTATATATTTTTGATTATTTAAACATATTTACTTTATGTTGAGCATATGACCACTGGTTACATTGTATACTCTACAATGCTGTGGGCATATGCTCATTTGGCATACAACATACTACATCTCCCTTTTTTTAAAATAACGTAATATAGTGTAGTTATTTAATTGAAAAAAAAATTATTATTAGTATTATTTATATATTTTTAAAAAAAAAAAAATTTTTTTTTTATGCGTAGCTGTTTAATTAAATTTAAGGTTTTCTTTTTTTTTATGTAGTTATTTAATTAAATTTAATGTTTGTTTCTTTTTTTTTTAATTATAGAGATTTAATTAATTTTAGAATAAATTTTTTTAATTGTAGTAATTAGTTAAGTTGAATATTTTTTTTTTTTAAATTTTCTTTTTTTTTGTGTTTTTGCATTTTTGATGATATATATATGTATTTATATTCAAAAGTGCAGGCCTCGGTAGATGACTTGTCTAAGCGACCCAGTCATTTAGGCAACTGAACAACGAGGACCCGGGTTCGAATCCCAGGCTAGTGCATGGATGTAGGTTTCGTCTAAGCCGAAGGCCTTAGTTGCCAGTGCTTGTAAAATATAGTTAGGTTGATAGTTTACAACTATATCCTATACTTTAATAATAATAATAATAATCATATTCAAAAGTAAAAATTGTTTTGTTTACTAGATCGAATCAGTAAATTTTTTTATATATATTTTTTTTATGTAATTTTTTTTTTTTTTTTTTTTTTTTCGCGCGAATCCCAACGGGTGCACTAAGTGGGCGCATACCGCATAACGTACGGCTCGAGACGCGGGAACAAGATCACAAAACACAGACAAAAAAACGAATTCTACATCTAGTTACGAACTAAATAAGATAAGATAGAAGTTTTTAGTAAAGGAAGAGAGAGCTCAGAACTGATTACACTGTAAAGGCGGTTGCGGTGTCAGAACAAAGGACTCGAAAAGGTTCATGCATAGCATAGTTAGTAGAACAGCGTGGAAGTGATAGAGGTATGAAATTTCTAGTAGGTCTACAAGGAACAGATAAAGCTACGCGGCTCAATAGCTCAGGGGAGTCTATATCACTATTGAGGAGCTTGTGGATGAAGATCACGCCAAGCATTACTCTACGGTTAGTTAAAGAAGGTAGGTTAAGTAAAAGAAGTCTACTAGAGTACGATGGTAAATTGATATTGCGATCCCAGTTCAGACCACGAAGAGCAAAGAGTAGGAACTGCTTTTGGACAGATTCAATTCTTGCTTGGTGTGAATTATATTGAGGTGCCCATATGCAAGATCCATACTCAAGGATAGGACGGACCAATGAAGTAAAGAGAATTTTGGTTGTGTAAGGGTCATTAAATTCCTTTGACCATCTTTTTACAAACCCAAGAACTCCCATAGCTTTGCCGACAGTAGTGGAAATATGAGACTTAAAAGATAACTTTCGGTCCATAAGGACCCCCAAGTATTTATCTCATCGAGGCGTGGGCCAGGCTGCCCATCTAGCGGAACTTTAGTAGCAACTTGCGTAAATGAAGACATATTCCATTGAAAATTTTAATTTAAGATATTTAGCATATTTATAATGTATTTCAAAAAAAAATTAATCGGAATCAGATGAATCCGAGTCACTAATAGATTCGTTACAGCTATTTAGCAATCCTAAAACGGTTTTGTCCAAATTCATTTTTTTGAAAGTGGCTTTTGTTGTTTTGGAGAGAGTCGTTATAAGAGGATCCGATGAAACAAGTAGTCCATTCATAACATCTTCCATGCTTTAATCGTATATTCTTAAAATCCTTATTCCTGGCTTCAAGTGCTTCTTCGGACAATATACCAATAGGAAGTCCCACATTGTTGATGATGTCCGCTCCATGTATTAAAACTTTGTGTACAGATGACGGCATGTAAAACCATGGATATTTGTCGACATACATTTCAGCTGTTTCAATGGCATATGAGCTGAATAAATCAGTATTGACTTGATATCCACAAGCCATTACCCTTAGTATAACACTAAACCTATATATTAGAGCTTCGCTAACTCCAGTAATACCGGCTACTAAATTTGGTTGGCTAAAAAAACCGTCTGGCGGTATTTCCATTGTTCGTATTGCCACTACTACCCACTGGAATATCCTACAATAAGCCCATTTGCTTTCTAAGATGGAATTGGATTTCAGATTTTCTAGCTTCTACTTTTGCCTTATCTTCACCTCGAGCTTGCCATTTTTTTATTGGGAGTCTGTAGGCAATATGTAGAACGCATTCAAAAAATCGTATCCACGCATGCAATGTTGATAAGCCATATTTAAAGAGATCTGCATCAATTCTATAATTTTTTACCAAACTAATATTATTCATGTTCTTTGGCACGGCTCTACAAATACCACATATCATGGTAGGTGCTTCTGCAAGGACGCTAAATGTTTTGCCATCCAACATGGTCATGTGAAATTTGTGCATAATTGTATATAAATTGGTAGTCGTTGGTTGAATATTTTCTACTTGGTTTTTTACATGGTCGCTCTCTGATCTAATTAATTCGCTTGTTTCCTTTTGGCAAATTAGTTTTAAAGGCCTACAAAAGCGAGTTGAGGAAGGCCGTGGGTTTTTCCATAAAACTTTTGATCCAAGCTGAATTTGTAATGGTACAAGGCAAACTGCAAAAAGGTGCTGATCGAGCATATTGGTTTCACCATTTTCAAACTTTTGCCGGTATGTTGCGTGTCCACTGCTTCCATCACAGCCCCATTTATGTACTGCAGTTAATTTTATTTTATTATTATTTTCCAATAATTGATTATCAAAAACTGGGGCGTTCGCCTGTATAATTCGACAAACGATATGGTCGACTAAACTTTGCAAAGTTGTCTCGGCTGAATAGTCTGAATATTTCAAGTTGGTTGGATAGCACATAACCTTAGCTGAGTGCAACCTTTGGTAGCTCGGATATATATCAGCATTCCTCTCCTTAGCACTACATCGCATTAGCTTGTACGTATGCTTCGTGTAGCCTACATCCATGTATAGAGCCAGAGCTTCTTCAGGTGAGTAAGGATTTGGCAATTGTGCTTGTGCGTCCAATGACTTTTTAATTTTTTGTCCTGCCGTCTCATTTCCATTAAGCTCTGTAACGATTTTTGATGCGGTTCGCATTCCGGATTTATACAGACTAGTGCTTGTTGCCACCATTAACTCATCGCACGTGGTTTCCTTTACAAGGCTTGACACTTTTCTGGTCTGTACTTTAGGGCAGAGATCACCGAAATCCTTCTTGGGTCGACCCATGTGTGAACTAGACTTCATATTATACAAAAAAAGTGAATCATCAAGCCATTTCTGATTTTTTTTTTCGAAGACTGATTTGTTGTAATGGCATGCCTTCCATTTTTCTGTAAGCCTGCTAACAAAGTTTTTTATTTTTTTGGTGATTTCCTCGATTTCCTTTTTTGAAAGGTTTCTGTTTTTTAAAATTGTACCAAATATAAGTTCTTTTAAAGCAATAACTTTTTTTGTGGCGATATTTTCGCCAAGCCAAGTGCTATACAGCATGCGCTTTGGGACCGACATAGAACCTAAAAAGTGTAATAAAC
The DNA here is from genome assembly GCA_018150375.1 of Drosophila sturtevanti. Classification (NCBI taxonomy): domain Eukaryota; kingdom Metazoa; phylum Arthropoda; class Insecta; order Diptera; family Drosophilidae; genus Drosophila; species Drosophila sturtevanti. The sequence goes on along the minus strand of JAECWJ010000351.1, from coordinate 95,918 downwards.
TTAGCAGATGGTCGTAGATGGCTACCATTTTGAACACGTTAAAATCACAAAGACTCACACGATACATAAATGCTAATACTAGCTTGAATAAGATTGAATAAAGTAAGTTACAGTTCAGAGATGTTAGTATAAGGCCCAAAACCGTACTTGTTAAAACAACATACTTCAAACACATTTATTTTGCTACACATGAATAGACAGGTCACAAAATTATATTTTTTATTGAATACATACCTTTTCTAGACGAAAACAAAAGTAATTGGGCCAATTTGTTTTAATTTGTTTAAGTTGAAGATCAACCAAGAAAGATCAAAAAGTGTAACCAAATATTTGCATGCCACGTGCTGAACATCTGTTCACTTTGAGAACCCGCAGCTGATCAGGGGTGCATTGAAAAAATCTCACGAAAGCATTTTTAAGCTTTTACAAGTGTTGCCAATTAGGATAAATAACAAAACAAACGAATTTTTAAAAAGTTAATCTTCACTTATGTCCTTCTAGATCGCTCAGTTGGCCCACTGTGCGTTATAAAGGACTATTATTAAGAAAATATGTCACAATCTGTGGAGTATTTCTGAAAAAAGTTAATACACTACATTTAGAAATGTTGAGGTTAAGTAAGTTAAGTCCACACCAAGACTCGAAGTTGTGAAGGTCAGATTGCAAGCGAAATGGGGAGGCCATGTCCTTAAAACTAAGACAAATCTTAACGTCATCCGCATACATAAAGACTCGAGAGTGGTTTATGACTGAGGGAAGATCGTTTATGAATAATGTGAAAAGCAAAGGTCCCAGATGACTGCCCTGAGGCACTCCCGAAGTCACATGGATGGACCTAGAATATGAAGACTTGAAAAGAACCTTTTGAGTTCTTTTTGTCAGATATTCTCGAATCCAACCAAGTAAAGGGCTTTTAAAGCCAATATTACTTAACTTAAGAAGAAGAAGCGCATGATTAACAGAATCAAAAGCCTTACTGAAATCAGTGTAAACGACATCAGTTTGCCTTGCATTCTTAAATCCTTCGATCGTCAAAGATGTAAATTCTAATAGGTTAGTGGTTGTAGATCTATGTTTCACAAACCCATGCTGAGTTGGTGAAATAATAGAGCTACAAAAATGTTGCAATTGAGAAGTAATTATCTTTTCAAACGCTTTAGGAATAGCGGACAATTTAGAGATACCCCTATAGTTCGTTGCATCGGATTTCCTACCATTCTTATAAAGAGGAATGATATGGGATTTCTTCCAAATAGATGGAAAAGTTGAAGAGTTAACGGACAATACAAAAAGTTTTAAAATTGGCTTACATAGAGCCTCTGCGCAAAATCTGAGTACACAGCCTGGTATCCCATCGGGGCCAGGAGAGTACACTGGTTTTACTAAATTAAGCACGCTAAGTAACGAACTTTCATCAATCAAAGGATTATAGATACCATTAGACTTTTTCAACTGGTAAGGATACGAAAGATTCGCTCGATATTCCGTGGAGGAATAAGTTGTTTTAAAAAAATCAGCAAACAAATCAGCAATTTCTTGATCAGTGTCCGCTGTATTATTTTCAAAAGAAATTCGGGATGGAAGGACGGACGTCTTACGTTTAGAATTGACAAAGTTATAGAATAATTTCGGATTTTGCGAGAACTCAAATTTGCAACGCTGAAGGTAGTTCTTATAACATTGCGTGTTAAGCCTCATAAAATCCGAGCGTGCGACTAAATAACGAGCGAAATCAGAGGGACGACATGATTTCTTGTACTTTTTATAATATCTCGATTTCACGTTCTTTAAGTTAGATAACTCACGAGAAAACCAGTGGGGTCGATGAGACAACACTGGCATCCTGCATGGGACACAAACCCTAAGAAGCGAATCGAGAGTATTGTAAAAAATAGAAATAGCTAGATCCATGTCTGAACAATTATATAAAGGGGACCAATCTGTTGAAAGAATAAGCTCATTCAATTTAAGAAAGTTGGCTTTATGAAAGTTACGTGATCTAGGCTTTGTCTTAACACCAACAATTGGTGCTCGAAAAGGTAGATCAATAGTCAATTCTAAAGTGGGGTGAAATTTATCTTCCGGGAGGACTAGAGGGTCAGTTCTAGAAACAACGCAGTTGGAAGAATCAATCACAAATATCAGATCCAAAGATCTTCCATTCTTATTACGGACAGAGTTTATCTGGGCCAAGGATAATTCAAAAAGGCCATCAATAATCAAATGTGACGAAGAAGGAAGCAACGAAGCAGATTCATCTGAAGGTGACCATTGAATTTCAGGCAAATTAAAATCACCAAGAGCAATTAAGATGTCACTATCTGATAGCAAAGAAGAAACATATTGAATTGACTCTAGATGTTTGTTATATACTGACATGTCGGATTGTGGCGGAATGTAGGAACATGTTACGTAGGCGGAAAACGACTTGAGTCTAACCTTAACTCCAACAAACTCGATTTCCTGAAATTCAGGAGAATGAATAATGTCAGAGGGTAAGGTAGACTTAACTGCTATCAAAACTCCTCCACCTACGCGATTGGTCCGATCACGCCTAAAAATTGAAAATTTTGAAGAAAGAACAGATGCATCGCTAATATCAGGTTTTAACTATGTCTCTGTAAAAGCTAAAATATTAAAATCAAATACTAAACTATCTACATATAGTCTAGGAAGCTTAGATTTAAGTCCTCTTACATTCTGATAGGCCAGACAAAGGGACGAAATTAGTTTTTTGAACCACCAGCAGATGCTGATGGTCCGGCAGAAGTTGAAGAGGCGGGTATAGAAAGCCTAACCGGATCTCGAGTTTTAGTTTTGGCCGTTTTTTCTTTAACTAAAATGTGATCCGGCCAAAAACTGTTACTGCAAATACAGTCAAACAGTTCGACCGGGACAGTAATCTTAAAAGAAGAGATCTCTCTTGAATAATTAAATTTAAATTTTTCCACCGATATTTTTGTTGGCTTGAACTTTTGTCTTAATGAAAGCTAAGACGTCATCCGACGAATGTTCGGGATCAAGCCTAGAAACAAATATGTGTTTCTTCGGAGGAACACCTGTTAGGGGTCTACGGAGACCAGGCATGGGATCCACCACGGCATTTATAACCGCAGCAGATTCAATGAGAGTGTCCGTATGTAGGCCTCTGACAGGATCCCTATTGGCAATATTCCCTATGTTGGATATATGCCCAGACATATCGGAAACTACAGCTTTATTCGCCAGTAAAGGGAGACCATTTCCTGGAGAAATGGAAATAGTCTCATCTTTCCGATCGCCTTCCGGAACGGGAGTAGAAAACGAAATAAGCTGCGGTGGGATTGGTTGTAGCAATGGAGAATGTGGTGCTCTGGCCGAGTTCAAATTGGGGACAGGCAGATGCATGGAAGGATTCCGCGCACTGGTTTTTTTACGCTTTGGAGACTCATTCAACAACTTATAATTGTTGGATTCTGCTTCCACAGCGTTAAACTCATCACAGAGCTTACGAAAACCAGTGGACAGTTTTTTGAATCCATCCCTGGTCTGCCTCATGAAAACCCTCATTTCTATTTCAACTTCTCGGCATGAGTCACAGCCCCATTTAAGCCCCCCCTACGTGCTCCAAACTATCCCTTACCTTGGCTGTGTAGCCCGCACATTTAACATGCATGAGAGAAATACGTTAGGGGCTGCAGGGGTGTTCAAACATTTCTTGCTTGAGCAGACAGACATTTTATAAAATTTAGTATTAATAAAAAAATAAAAATGTAAATTGGTAAAGAATAAAATAAAAGGCCAAAGAAAAAACTCACTCAGTAGTTGGAGCAAATTCGACACTTGGGTCAAACTTGCAGGGAAAACAGAAAGAAACTAAGAGAAAACACGCACACGTATCACGCGAGATAGAAAATAGATCAGAGCGCGAACAAAAGAAAAAAGGTAAAGAGCGGGAGAGCCACAAACACTGCACATGCAATATCAATGCGTGGGCGAGAACGCGAGAGCAACTTGCAACGGTAAAGATTACAAACGCAAGATCAAAAGCTAATATAAAAAAGCGCAACAACAATGATATAAAATCTTTGTTGTTGTGTGAAGAATAATTTTAATATATTGTTTTGTTTTTGCGTTTGTAAGTAACAAAATAGCAACAAAAGCGATGAAAGGAGAAACACCGAAATTTAACAACAAGAATTTAAATTAATCGCGATTTTGTTTTGACGAAAACAGTAAGTGTTAGCAAGAGCTCAGGAAAACACGTCTATCCACGAGGAAGTGAAATCGATTTTGATCAAATTTTTTTTTAAATCAACGCCTTTAATTTCATTACAAAGTATTGCTAATTTTGTATCTACTATATTGAATTCGTGTGAGATTGTGTATTGTTTGAATTGGACATTTATTAGAGTAGTGCCTTGGGATTTTATTTTTGTTTTTTCTTTAGAAATTGTAACAAAGTGATCGGAATTAATTTTGAAAAGTGAAATGTTAATTTTATTTATGTTAATTTTACAAAAATATTTAGATTAAAATTTTTTGATTAAATAACCTTTTCCTCGGTATTTACCTCGGACCCCATTGTTGTATTTGCCTGATGTAAAATGTAGGTCAGAGTTAGCCTGAATAATAAGTTTTACCATATCGATAGCGCAGTTTCATGTCATTGCATTTTTACAGCTTGCGATGTGCTGTATTTGGATGCCAAAGCTGGGGATAAGCCATCATTTATATAGGCTCCTTCAAGAGACTTAGCAAGTTTTTCCACCTCTTGGGTGTATTTATTGGCTGTGTACAACGGCATGCAATGTTTGCATGTATAATGGCAGAAGGGGCTGCCTAGTGGCCCCTTCGCAGTCATCCGTGCACCTCTTTTTTGGCTTTTCTAAGTTTTTATTTGGCGCTTGGCCATTCTTGTTGTTTTTAATCGCATAAGTTGTTGGTATATTTTTGGCCGTAGTGGCAGAGGTTGAGTTCGTCGTCTTTTGTCTTTGAGCTTGATCAATTTGATCAAGCACTTTTTGTAAAGCTATTGTTGCATCCCAACGTAATGGTGGGTCGGTGGCAAACAATAATTTTAATATTTCCGCATTTCTTTTTCTCAAGCGTACTTTTAAACCGCTTCTGCCGGCTTTTTTTCTTTTGTAACGAACTCATTTTCTAATGCAACTATAATGATTAAGAAAATTTAAAAATTTGATTGTTAATCTTGAATCTCAATCTACAAGCTTATAGAAACATAGGCCAGCCGTACATTGTGTCCATTAATTTTTGCTTTTTATTTATACTGCATAATATGGAAAATATTTGTTTTTTTTTTTTTTATTAAAATCAATTCTTTATCATAAAATGGAAAATATATCTCTAATAAATTTGCCAAACAATTGCAGCAAAGCAAAAGCAATATCAAAATTTTTTTATATATATATATATATTATCAATTAGCTTATGTTATCCATTAATTTTTCATATTAGAATGCCATGTAATGTTATTATTAAACATATATATTTTTTCTCTTTTTTACATTTTTTTTTTTTACATTACCCTACCTAATATTTTGAATGGCTTCACGGGCCATACTCTAACGGGCGATGCAGTTATCGCTTCCGTTTACAATGGTGTTGTACATGATTTGTTTAAAAATAAAAAAAATTTTGTATGCCACGCAGGGCATTTAATATTATTGTTGGGCGCTCTTTGTAGCGCTGTCGGGTCTCTTATCCTTGGTCTGGCTTCGAACGCCAGACGGGGCCGGTGCTGGCTGCACAGGCTTCCTTCTATTGTATTTATTTTTTTTTCTCTGCCAGCATCAGCTGGTCGTCGCCGGTTGGCTCGCTGATGCTCCCTCGTAGGTGTAAAAGGCGGCCCGCCTTTCACACTTGCATTTCGCTGCTTCGATGAGACACCGGAAAATCTACGCTGCTGCTAGTAGTTGTTTTGAGGCCTTAAAGAACTCATCTTCTTGAGTACTCCTGGTATGTTAGAATGCTCTTTGTTTGATATTATGCACGCCACACGTTGTGCTCGAGGCAGTCATGTATTCACTTTTATAGAGACTGGAGCCAGTAAATTTTGCATTGCCCAGATAAATGGATGATTGGTTTCCACATCTTCTGGTGGTTGTTGGAGTGTGCCATGTATTCACTTTTATAGAGACTGGAGCCAGTAAATTTTGCATTGCCCAGATTAATTGATGATTGGTTTCCACATCTTGTGGTGGTTGTTGGAGTGTGTTTTATTATTTTAAATTTTAATTTAATAAATTTTTGTTTGTTTCACTGGCATTTAGCACACTCGTGACACTTGTCACGGTCGCCATGTAATGAATAGACAATTGTATTTATTTTAAAGGGAGCATGTCCGCTTTAATTGTTGTTCAAATTGAGAATGTTCTCTTGCTTTATTTAAAATCATTTCTTTAGCCTAAATTCATAAGTTCTTCATATAGAGTTCTGTCGCTGCAAGCAGCGGCAGAACGGGAGTATATAGCATGCCATATGCATATATATGTACAGATGGTACATACTCAAAAAGTGCTTTCGCTAGCGTTCCCACGCTGCGGTCAGTCCGCATAAGGGACGGATCCTATTACTGCACTTATGTATATATTTTTGATTATTTAAACATATTTACTTTATGTTGAGCATATGACCACTGGTTACATTGTATACTCTACAATTTTTTTTTTTTTTTTTTTTTTTTTTTTTTTTTTTTTTTTTTTTTTTTTTTTTTTTTTTTTTTTTTTTTTTTTTTTTTTTTTTTTTTTTTTTTTTTTTTTTTTTTTTTTTTTTTCCCTTTAATTTTTATCAATAAATTTTATTCTTTTTCTTTTTTTTTTTTTTTTTTTTTTTTTTTTTTTTTTTTTTTTTTTTTTTTTTTTTTTTTTTTATTTATAAAAATTAACTTTGATTAGATTGATTGTTTTTGGGAGTTAGCAATATGACTGAATCGTCATCGGAGCTCTCCAGATCAACAACCTCGATTTTGTCTCTAAAAAGTTCGTGTATCCATATTGGTAAGTCCCTGTTTGGTAATTGTTTGGTATAGCGGACTTTAAGTGACTCTTCGATAAGTTCCGCAACATTTTTCCTAAACTTTTTGTTATTCTCAATCCATTCCATAATTTCATAACGGATGAATGGAAGATATTTCCTTGAATACTTAAGTTCCACTATATCCATAATTCCCTATTATGTTGCAGCTTATATGACCAGTTGTACATTGTTTCCATTAATTTTTGCTTTTTATTTATACTGCATAATATGGAAAATATTTGTTTTTTTTTTTATTAAAATCAGTTCTTTATCATAAAATGGAAAGTATATCTCTAATAAATTTGCCAAACAATTGCAGCAAAGCAAAAGCAATATCAAAATTTTTATTTATATATCATCAATTAGCTTATATTATCTATTAATTTTTCATACTAGAATGCCATGTAATGTTATTATTAAACATATGTATTTTTTTCTCTACAAAATTTGTAATATTTCAAATTTTTTTTACATTACCCTACCTAATATTTTGTATGGCTTCACGGGCCATACTCTAACGGGCGATGCAGTTATCGCTTCCGTTTACAAAGGGTGTTGTACATGACTTGTTAAAATAAAAAAAAAATTTTGTATGCCGCGCAGGGCATTTAATATTATTGTTGGGCGCTCTTTGAAGCGCTGTCGGGTCTCTTATCCTTGGTCTGGCTTGAAACACCAGACGGGGCCGGTGCTGGTTGTACAGGCTTCCTTCTATGTTGGTCAGGTCGTAGAGTTACTCAACTATTTACCAACGAGGTGGCTGCTGAATATAGATGGGCGTGTACTGCGAGTACACAGCTGGAGCGTTTTTTTTTTTTTTTTTTTCGCGCGAATCCCAACGGATGCAAAATTTGCCACTCCTCCCGCCCAACCGACCGAGGGGCGCAAGCCGCATAACGTACGGCACGAGTCGCGGGGAACACAAACAAACAGACAAGTAAACGAAAACTACAGCTAATTACGAGCTAGATAGGAAAGAATAGACGCTTTTAGCATAGGAAGAGAGATCTCTGAACTGATCAGTCGGTAAAGGCGATTGTAGTCAGAACAAAGAACTCGAAAGGGTTCATGCAAAGAAAAGTTAGTGGTACAGCGTTTAAGGAATAAGGGAAGATAGTTTCTAGTAGGCCTGAAAGGTACAGAGAATTCTACTTGGGTCAATAGATCAGGCGAGTCTACATCACCATTTTGGAGCTTGTGCATAAAAACTACGCCAAGCATTATTCTACGGTTAGTAAGGGAGGGAAGGTTAATTAAAAGAAGCCTACTCGAGTACGAGGGAAGCTTGACATTGTGATCCCAGTTCAGACCACGAAGAGCAAATAGTAAAAACTGCTTTTGCACAGATTCAATTCTCATTTGGTGTGACTCATATTGAGGGGACCAAACACAAGATCCGTATTCCAAAATGGGGCGGACCAAAGAGGTAAAGAGGATTTTTGTAGTATAAGGATCGTCAAATTCTTTTGACCATCTCTTTATAAATCCGAGAACACCCATTGCTTTGCCAACAATTGTGGAAACATGGGAGTTGAAAGTCAATTTATGGTCCATAAGTACACCCAAAATCGTTCATTACATTTAGACGTTCTAATGGAGAATTATTTATGAAATAGGTTATAAGTTGAGGACAGTTTCTATTAAATGTCATAACCTTACACTTTGCAGTGTTTAAATTCAAACGATTGTGTTGACACCAACACTGAAAATTGTTAAGGTCAGCCTGTAATCGACTGGGCGAAACCATATCTTTATAACTAAGGCATAGCTTAACATCGTCAGCATACATTAGCACTCGAGAATGTAACATGACGGAGGGAAGATCGTTAATGAAGAGGGTAAAGAGCAGTGGACCCAGATGACTACCCTGAGGGACCCCGGATGTCACATTGATGCGTTTTGAATAAGAAGACTTAAAAAGAACTTTCTGTGTTCTGTTTGTTAAGTACTCACGAATCCAATTCAGTAATGAAGTTGGAAATCCAATTTCGTTGAGCTTAAAAAGTAGTAACTTATGGTTAACAGAGTCAAAAGCTTTACTGAAGTCAGTATATATGACATCAGTTTGCTTGGCTTCTTCAAACCCTTTGATCGTTAATGATGTGAATTCTAAAAGGTTAGTGGTTGTAGATCTACGTTTCACAAAACCATGCTGTGTGGGCGAAACTATAGATGTACAGAAATGTTGCAATTGAGAAGTTATTATTTTCTCAAAAGCTTTTGGAATCGCGGACAATTTGGATGAAATTTGTCTTCTGGAAGAACCAATGGGTCAATCCTGGAAACAACACTGTTGGATGAATCCAATACAAATATGAGATCAAGTAATTTCTCATGTGAATTACGCACAGGATTTATCTGGCTTAGGGATAAGCCAAAAAGACCATCAACGAAGCAATGTGACAAGGAGGGCAGCATCATGGACGATGCATCAGGGACCCATGAAATATCTGGGAGATTAAAATCTCCAAGAACGATAAGTGAATCACTGCGGAAACAGCATGAATGGCGTCCAAGTGTTTATTGTATATTTCCAAATCGGAGACAGGTGGGATATACGAACAAGTAACATAGGTGCAAAATGATTTAAACAAGATATTAACACTGATGAATTCGATTTCATGAGTGAAAGATAACTGCATTAGTTCAGATGGAAGGGCTGAATCAACAGCAATTAACACACCACCACCAGTGCGGATTGTCCGATCTCTCCTATAAATTAAATAATTTGTGCAAAGAACTGAAGCATCAGGAATGTCTGGCTTCAGCCACGTCTCAGTAAAGGCAAGAATATGAAAGTTAAAGGATACGCTGTCTACATAGAGTTTAGACAGCTTAGATCGTAGCCCTTTAACGTTCTGATAGGCCAGAGTGAGGGATGAAATTAGTTTTTTGGCATGCGAGCAGATGCCGACGTGCCGGAAGATAGAGAAGCTTTAGATTTATCAGTTGCTAACGTTGGTGCAGAAGGCAGTCGAATCGGAGGCCGATTTTTCTTTTTTGCCGTATACTCTTTTACTATAAGATGTTCCGGCCAAAAATCACTTCTACAGATTCGTTCAAAATGATTTGGCGGAACACTTATCTTAAAGGACGAAATGTCCCGGGTGTATGAAAATTAAAATTTTTCCACCTCTGAATTCGAGGCAGGAATTCGTGCCCGGATATGGGCCAAAACATCCTCTGATGTCGTATTAAGGTCAAGCCTCGAAACAAATATTTGTTTTTTAGGTGGGATACCGACGAGAGAACTTGACAAACTAACTGTGGTAGCAGCCGCAGCATTTTGTACTGAAGCAGCCGTGGCAGCCAATGCTTTACGAGCACCTCTCGTCAGTATTTGGTTGGGAATATCCCTAGCAGAGGATATTCCCCCGGACGTTTCGGAAACTACACCTGATATCTTGGTAGCTAGTAGAACACCAATACCAATGGCATCCTCACTAACAGATGGTATCGGACTTTTAAAAGATATCAGTTGCTGTACATTCGGCGTAGTTGGACAACTGAGAGTGTTCGAGATGGCGATAAGAGATGCTGGCGGACCCGGGGATAAGTTCCTAGGGATGGTCTTCTTCCGTTTCGGGGATTCGTTTAGCAGTTTGAAACTACTAAACTGAGTTTCCAACAATGAAAACTCATCCCGAAGCTTGTTAAGACCAGTCGAAACGGTTTTAAATCCTTCACGAGTCCGCCTCATGAAAACACGCATCTCCATTTCGGCATCACGGCAAGCCTCACATCTCCATTTCAGGCCTCCACCAATGGCAAGACTGTCCTTTACCTTGACAGTGTAACCCGCACACTTAAAGTGCATTACATTGTCACACAGCCAACAAAGCAAAAAATCTTCCTGGCATTTCTGGGGATGTGGGCACTGTTTATATGAGCAGACCGACATTTTTTTTATTAATTTTTATTACAATAAGTGTTATTAATAAAATAAAAAGAATTAAAGAGAATTTTAAATTTTATTAAAAGGCGTATACAAACCTAAAGTTAACACAACGGTTAAGCTACTGCAGTTTGCACTCAAAAAGAAAGAGAAGAGTTAGTATATTTAAGAGCGCGCAACACTAACTGATATGCCGAACGCGAGATTAAACGACGTGAGAGTAACGGGCACTATCACTGGCAATACGTAAGAAAGAGAGACAAGAAAAAAAAACGAAATTTGAGAGCAAAAGATCAAGGCAGCCACAAACAACGCAACACAAAAACAAGCGGTCCAGCGCGAGTGCATGCAAAACAAAGCGGAGACGAAAATCAAAGAATATTCATAAACAACAACAATACCTTTTCGGTTTTGTTGTTAGTTTAAAAGCAAAAAGCAAAATAGTTTTGATTTATGCTTCGCAACAAACAAAAAGCAAGAATTTAATACAGTTCACAATGTGGTGCACAAGAATATTTATATTTTTAAGTAAAATGATTTAAAAAATAGACCGAATGATTCAAAGTGAGAGCGCCAAAAAACGTGAACGAACGAATGTTGTGTACGAACGTTGCAGGGAACCTGTGCCAAATTGGGATGACAGCTGAACGGATAGTTCTTAGGGCAGGGTGGAGCTGGTGTCGAGACTGGAGCGGTTGCATAGGAAATCTGGAGCAGTTGGAGCACTTTATTCGTAGTCCATCATCCTGTCCTTCTCATCGGTATTGACAGATGTGGCCAATAAGCAAACGGTAACAATGATACTTCAGTTGTGCTTTTGTGGATATACACAACTCTTCCAACTCGGACCTGTACTCGTCATCGGAGTCAAACGTTTCTAGTTGAGTCTGATATCTCAGAGCGGTGTCAATGTTTGTAGTCAACATTTCCAATCGGCAATTATGCTTCTGACGCATTGAGCTCGCCTTTTCTTTGCATCCTCAAAATCTTTAAGGATAGTCCCAGTTGGTGGAGCCATTATTATTGGATGACTTAATGCTCAGGCCAATAAAAATAAATAAAAAATAAAATGTCGAACCGAGAAGATAATACATCAACTTTATGATAAAAATTATATAAACGGTAAGCATGTAATGCAGATTTGGTGAGAGGAAGTACTGAGGGGCGAAAAGCGAAGGCAGAAAAGGCGTACGAGCGGGCATTGTCTAAGATAATGCTGACCACTCGGGGCCCTAAACAAGATACCAGGAAGCTGCTAATGACGATAAACTTTGTTAATAACTTTGTACGCTGCACAAGTATGGGCGACAGCCATGAGTGTCGACAGCTACAGTAGAGGTATCCGTTCAACGCACAGACTGAGCGCCCTGAGAGTCAGCAGCGCCTTCCGGATGGTGTCCGACGACGCCGCATTGGTTATCGCTGGCATGATACCAATTAACTTGCAAGCAATGGAGGTTAAGATGGTGGCACCAGATGGCATAGAAGGATTAGCTAGAAAACAGGCTAGAAGGAGGGCTAGGCTAGCAAGCATGGCAGAATGGCAGAGTAGATGGAACGGGTCTCAAAAAGGGAGGTGGACATATAAGCTGACCCCAGACTTATGTATATGGTTAGGTGGGAAACACGGCACAATAAATTACTACTTAGCCCAAATTCTTAGTGGTCATGGATGCTTCAGGCAGTATCTCCATCGTTTCGGCCATGCTGGTTCCCCATTCTGCAGTACATGTGGCGATGGCTTCGTCGAGGACGCACACCAAGTGAAGAATATAAAAAAAAAGTACGGGTCCCAAACCCAAGTTCGGTTACTCTAGCTCTTATAGTCTCTGAAATCTAGGTGTTCATACCGACGGGCAGACGGACATGGCTATATCGACTCGGCTGTTGATGCTGATCAAGAATATATATACTTTATGGGGTCGGAAAATTTTTCTTTTGCCTGTTACATACATTTTAGCGACTTTAATATACCCTTGTACCCTATGGGTACAGGGCATAATAATAATAATGAATAGGTACCTAATCAATCAAACCAAAGAAGCTTGAATATTGTTCAGCGACTTGCAAACGTTGAGTGGAAGTGCCCACGTGTAGTGGCGCTACTCAAGGGCCCCGACAAGGATGGGTCTAACCCAGCTTCCTATCGGGGTATATGCTTGTTGCCAGTTTTCGGCAAGGTGTTGGAGGGAATCATGGTAAATCGGATGAAGGAGGTGCTCCCGGATGGAAATAGATGGCAATTCGGCTTTCGACCTGGTCGCAGTGTTGAAGATGCCTGGAATCATGTCAAGACCAGCGTGGCCTCCAGCCAGGAGGCTTACGTGCTCAGTCTTTTCATTGATTTCAAGGGTGCATTCGACAACATCGAGTGGAGCGCCGTGATGCGCCGCTTGATCGACGCGGGATGCCCTGAAGCCAGCTTGTGGAGAAGCTTCTTCAGTGGCAGGAGTGCGAAAATGACCAGCAGATTCGGAGAGGTTACCATGGAGGTGACCCGAGGATGTCCCCAGGATCCATCTGTGGGCCGTTTATTTGGAACACAATGATGGATGTGCTGCTCCAACGACTGGAGCCCTGTGCGGATACAGCGCGTATGCGGACGATCTGCTGGTCATCGTCGAGGGAAGGTCGAGAGCCGTACTGGAGCGTCGAGCAGAGGAGCTGATGTCCGTCGTGGGAGCTTGGGGAGCAGAGGTCGGCGTTTCGATCTCGACCAGCAAGACGGCGATGATGTTACTTAAAGGGAGATTGGCCCGATCGCGGCCGCCCTGTGTTAGGTTTGCAGGAGCAAGCCTACCATATGTAACACAGTACCGGTACCTTGGCATCATAGTTGGCGAGCGTCTGAATTTTCAGTCGCACATCACTGGATTACGCGGTAAGCTAGCTGGAGTCGCCGGAGCATTGTGTCGCGTGCTACGAGTTGACTGGGGACTCAGTCCTCGAGCAAGACGCACCGTTTATGCCGGACTCATGGTGCCTTGTGCACTGTTTGGTGCCTCGGTGTGGTATTCCGCTGTCAAGAGAGAGTCGGGGGCCAGAAGGCGCCTCATCTCTTGTCAGCGAGCTATGCTCTTAGGATGCCTACCGGTATGCCGCACAGTGTCCACCGTGGCACTGCAGGTGCTTGCTGGAGCTCCACCTTTGGATCTGGTTGCCAGACGTTTGGCAATCAGTTTCAAAATCAAGCGTGCCTACCCGCTGGAGGAAGGCGATTGGCTGTACGGGTCTGGATGTGGCAAGTCTGGATCGGAGGCAGATGAAGGCGATGCTGGACGAGCGTATATGCTGCGAGTGGCAACGCAGGTGGGATAACGATGAGCACGGTCGACCGACTCATCAGTTTATCCCGAACGTACGCTTCGTCTTCAGCCGGAAGGACCAAGCATTTGGCCTCCACGCTGGATTCCTGCTGACTGGCCATGGATCGCTGAACGCATTTCTGCATCAGAGAGGTCTGAGTGCGACGCCCGCATGTCTTTGCGGTGCCGAGTGCGAAGACTGGCGGCACGTTCTAGTTGTCTGCCCTCTCTATGCAGATTTGCGAGACCTCGATGGACTTGGCGTCAGGATGGAAGTTGCCCGTTGGGACTTTTCCCGGGTCCTGGAGACACAAGGAGCAGCAGCGGAACCTGGAGACGTTCGCGAGGGCGGCGTTTTCGAGGCGGCGAGGGATGCACCACGTGGAGCAACCAGTGCCGGGCTGACGTTAGCCGAAACTGGTAGTAGTGTGGAATTCGTTCCATGCTACGGGGCTTGACCAGAACGCCTAATCTGGTAGGCGAACCTCCCTAGGGGGTAAGCCGATGGATCACCCAATCCGTGTTTGTCGTGAACAAAATGGTTAGTAGCTTTCGCTGCGAACAGCCGACCAAAGCTGTTAATTTGGTACTACGGGATGGGCTAGTAGCCCATTAGCTAGCCCAGTTAGTGGTTGGCCCCCTTGTGGGAGATCGTAGTGGCTGTGGTTAATGCCCGAATGCGGGAAGAGCCTTCGGGTTCGGCGTGGAGTTGCGTTTCAACCGCGTGCTGTACCCATAGACCAGCAGAGGTTTTAGATAGGCCTCGCCCTTACCCAAGGGGGAAATGCTATGTCCGACAGCATACATTTCAATTGGCACTGATAAGATGTTTCATCTTTGAGGGGCGTTGGCTGACGCATTATTTTGGCCCACTGTACTATATGTCAAATGGACATATTTGAGTACCGTGGTTGTAAACCCCCTAAGGGGTACACGCCACGTTAAACAAATCCGACTTCATACCCTTGAACCCTATGGGTACAGGGTATAAAAAAACAAGCTAACATATAATTTTTATTGTAAGTTAGCTCTCTAATAAATAAATAAATAAAATAAATTGAATTTTTTTATAAAATCAATGGCTATAATTCCACCACAAGATATCGCGAAGTTTGAATTTTCTATATTAAATTCGTGTGAAATTATGTATTGTTTGAATTGAACATCTACTAGAGTAGTGCCATGGAACTTTATTACTTATTATTATATATTATTATTTATTATTATATATTATTATTTATTATTATATATAGTTTTATGTTCAGAAATTCTATCAAAACAATCGGAATTAATTCTTAAAATTGAAATGTCTGCAACTGTGTCGATTAAAAATGTTAGATTTGTTTTGGTTTCATTATTTATTAATTTTACAAAGTCATTGAGATTGAAATTTATTGAATGTATTTTATTTACTGTTGGTTTGATCTTAAAGAGTTTTGAAAGTTTTCCGAATCGTCTTGGATCATTCATAGATTACTGTTTCAGTTTTGGTTATAGAAATCGCTGCCTCTAGAGTTTCCTGTACTGCGAATACCGTTGCCTCTGTAAAAAAGATAGTGCTGGCACTTCCGGTAATCTGTGTACTGCAATGGATGTATTTACCCATTACATCATAAAAAGTACTGAAATTTCCTGCTTCTAGTATTAGGCGCAACTTTTCATGATCACAATTGTGAGTCATGGTTGATATGGACTCTTTGGTCGAAAATTTATCAGCATTTTCTGGGTCTAAACCTTTTCACATATTGCCCATCTTTTTCGACTGTGGACGTCATGATAAAAACGTTTTCTATTTCAACTGTGCATTTGGAAAATTATTTTATGTTTATTTGAAATTTAGTTTTAAAAAAAAAACTTTCATTAGATTGTTTTTTTGTTGGGAATTAGCAATATAACTGAATCGTCATCGGAGCTCTCTAATCAACAACCTCGATTTTATCTTTAAACAGTTCGTGTATCCATAGTGGTAAATCCTTAGTAGGCAATTGTTTGGCATAGCGGACTCTAAGAGACTCTTCAAAAAGATCCGCAACGTTTAGCTTAAACTTTTGTTATTTTCAATCCACTCCATCATTTCTTTGAATTTAACATTCTGCTCACCGTTATCTAGTAAATAACGACGGAATGGAATAAATTTTCTTAAGTACTTAAGTTCCACTATCTCAATAAGGAATTCTTTATTATGATTTTGGGTGCAACAAGAGAATATAAAATGTAAGATAAAGATTACAAAATCCCTTTTTTATTGTATACAAAGTAGTAGTATTTATACTTTATATTTTATCTAAGTCGATCGCCTTGCTTAAATATTTATTTCGAACGACTCTTAAATTTTTAAAGTGTTTGCTGATTTTATTGTCAGTCATTCACGTATAAATTGGTGTAGTTATTTTTTTGAAAATTAGCGTAATAATGAAAAAATAAAAAATTTAAATTCGGAAAGTTATCCTAACTCGTGATTAAGGTGAAAAATAACAATTTTATAGCAACTTAGTTGAAAACTAAGCGTCAAAGACGTGGAAATATTAGTTTTTAGGTGAATGTGGTTGGCTCACAATTCAGGTATACATTTTACTTAATTTAATTTATATAAAAAAATGCTCCAACCACATTTGTTAGTAAATAGCCTATTAGTTGTTAGTTTTTTTTCAACCTGTGTGTTCCCCTCTAGTTGAGTTTTAGAATTTTAGAATTAGTGGCAATTAGGCCTGTGCATATTCGCAGCCTGATTGCGTTTCTTTGCTATTAGCAAAGTTATGGGTTTTTTTATATACGTATATACGCTCTATGTAGCGTTGTCGAGCCCGTTACTCAGCTATTGTGAATTGGCGTTTCCATCGATTGGAAACACCTCCAGGTACGCCTAGGTGTAAGGTGCTTCCCTTTGCTCAATAGGAGCAGTCTTGGGACAGTCGTCCCTCATTTATTTGGCTTGACTTGGTGCGTCAAGCGGTGTTGGTGCTGATCATCGCACAGCACATATGCATTTTGTCTCGAACTTGGGCTCCTTAATTGTCATTAATGAATTATTCTTTTCTGTTCAATTAATTTATTGTTTTTGAATTAATTTGATTCTTGTTGTTGTTTATAGGTTTTGGTGTTTCATTTGCTGTTGCAATTCTAGCGGCTTTTCGTTCTTTTTTTTTTTATTTTGTCGTTTTGTCATTTTTTGCAGTTTTACCGGTTCTTAAGCCATTTTTTCGAAATCAACCAATTTTTATTGGTTATTGGTGCTGCCGTTATCGCTGTTAGTAAGTTCACCAGGTGGAATGTTGGAGATGTTAACTATTTCATCAGTTTTCGACCATAATTCTATTTTCGCTGTTTTACAAAATTTCTTTTTGTTACAACTTCGTAGCACTTGTCACGGTCGCCATGTAATAATATGTATTTGCTTTCATTTTAAAGGGAGCATGTCCGCTATAAATGGTGTTAAAAATAAGAATCGTCTCTTGCTTTATTTGAAAACATTACTTAGCCCAAATACATTAAGTAATTCTTATGTGCTAACAGTTCTGTCGCCAGGGCGGCGGTAGAACGGGAGCATGCAGCATGTAGTATATGCACTACAAAAGACAGTTTCGTCTTAAAACGACTATGAACCACCACTAAAAATAAAAGAGGTCCTGCAGTGCTACAGATGTCAAGGCTTCGGGCATACCCAAGGAAATTGATGGTTGTCGTATGTTTGAGTCAAGTGCGGGGGCGATCATAGCACTGCAATTTGTACAAAATCTGAAGATGATCCTCCACGCCAGGCTTCACCTACGCCAACGTACTTCAAGGACTCGAACAGCCCCCTCCAGCAGTCTGAAATGGCCCCTACACCTGCAAATCATCTGAACAGCCGAAACCCACTTCTCAGAGAAATCATTTTTTAAGATCAATGGATACGACAACATGTTAACTATCCTAACGGCACTGCCCGCGGAGGGGCTGCAATCATTATCAGGTGTGGTATCTAATACATCGAACTCCCTGCATATCAGGAGCCCTGAGCCCAGTGTGTGAAAATCAGAATCGTAAGTCAAACTGGAGATGTAACCATTGCGGCCGTTGCCGTTGCCCACCGCGTCATTTGATGAGTTATAAAAATGTTCATATGAGCTGTAGCACACGCTTCATTGCGGTAGGGGATTTTAATGCCAAGCTCTCGTGGCGGGGTTCCCGTACCATCAACCCCAAAGGCAGAGCTCTATACAAAATAAAGGCTAAACAACAGACTCGAGTGCCATTCTACAGGAGAACCCACATACTGGCCTGCGGACTGCAACAAAATATTAATATGTATTTGTACACTGCTGACATCCCAGCAAAATCTGATGCGCGTATATTAACTGCAACATATGTAGACGACACCGCCTTCTTAATCACAGACGACTCACCACAGAATGCCAGCAATGCCCTCCAGCTTGACGTCCTGGATGAATGGCTGAGAAGATGGAATATTATGGTCAACACCGAAAAGTCTGTCCAAGTCACGTACGCCCTAAGAAGAGGAGATTGTTCCACTGTCAGACTTACTGGGACTGGAGACATTACCTTACAGGTAAAAAAAGACAGCTTGGCGAAAAGCTGAAAAAATATCTGTGTCTAATCGGTAGGAGATCCGCTCTGAAGCTTCGTCTTAAATTACTTATATATAAGACAATAATCAAGCCAATTTGGACCTATGGGATCGCAATATGTGGAACTGCTAGCTATACAAATTGCAATCTAATACACAAATATCAAAATAAAGTGCTGAGAACACTATCAAACGCCCACTTCCTAAGAACAAATGTGGAGCTTGGAGTTCTCTGGGTGTGGAATGAGATTTCCAAACCTACAAAAGCGCACATAGATCGACTTGACAGACATATCAACTCATCCACTGGATCTCCCACACATATAGCAGAGTCTAAGTAATATATGTATTCTAAAACCATAAAAAAACCACTTCAAGCACAATAAAAAATCTAATTACTCATTAGTCTCTGAAACTTAGTAACTATAATTATAACACACACATAACAACAAAAATGCAATGTAAATAATTTTTCAATAGCTTATGTAAATTTAAATTTAATATATACCATATAAATCCCATAATATATATCATATAAGAAAACACAATGCTATGCAACAGTCAAAACTCATGTAATTTCTAAAACAACTACACTAAGGATTCAAACTTCAACCTCATCGAATTTAACTGTGAATGATAATAGGACACTGAAATTAGCTGATTGTCAAATTAGTCAGATTGCAAATAATTAAAACTGCTCTACAAAAAAATAAGGCGTAAAGCACCAGGTCGTAAAAATAAACAACCGCGCACATCGAAGAAAGGTCTTTTAGATCCAACAGGTTTGCAGACTTTTCTGACAGCAGCGGGGAAGAAGAAGCCAATGAGGTCATTGAAGTAATTAATGATAATCCGGCAACAGTTGAAGAGCCCAAAAAAAACGCCTCCTCCAATGTTCATACCTGACGTCACTGACATTATGGGAAAAAGCTTCGTATGTAAGGCCAGCAGAGACGGCCGCGTGAGGCTCAATATTGACGACAAGGAGAGCTTCACCTTGTTGAAAACCTATCCCAACATTATTCTAATCAGGTACCAAAGTTTTCTGCCAAAGGATGAACGTGCGTATCGGGTTGTCATTAAAGGCTTGCACTACTCGACGGACCTCTCCTAAATTATAGAAGAGCTATCTGCTAAAGGGCACAATATGAGAAGCCAACCGAAAAATCATAAGAGTTATTATGATAATAAAGAATGTTAATTGAAATGTTGAGGCTTCGTTTCTGTGAAAAAATGTCGAATGAAATAATGTTGCTTGCGATCGGCTATATTTTCATTTTAAATTTCTTAAACTTAAGTTGTCGAAGCGGGTTGAATTCGCTCCATTGCTGTTCGATCCCGCCCGTCTCCAACCGCAACATCGAACATTTATTTGGACACACAAAACATCCACGTAGCGCTCATCAGTGCGTTCACCGGCCCCCTTGGAGGGCTTTAGGCCTTTAAAGAATTTCGGGACTGTTCGAGAACCATTTGGTCAACTCAAACCTTGCTTTACGCAATGCTTGAGACACTTCAGACTTAATTGTCAAAAGATCCTCGACGCAACCAGCACCAGTCAACATGTCATCGACGTAGAAGTCATGCCTGATAACTTCAGCAGCTTTTAGTAATGACGATTCAATCATCTCACACAGCTTTGTTAAACACCGTATTGCCAGAAATGGAGCTGGCGCAGTGCCATATGTTACAGTGTTTAACTTGAACACTCTCAAAGAATCATCTGGGTTTTCTCTCCACACTACGAGCTGGAAGTCTCGATCTGCTTTATGTACCAGTACTTGCCGATACATTTTTTTGACGTCCGCTGTCAAGGAATACTAATGAAGCCTGAAGCGAAGCTGGTGGGACCGACCATCAAAATGTCATTCAACGCAACTTGAGACGAAGCTTTGCATGATGCATCGATTGCAACACGCAGTTTCGTCGATGTACTTTGCGGTCGTAAAACAACCTGGTGCAGAATGAAGTAATGTGAATGATCTGAAATTTTATTGTCGGTTTCTGACATATGTCCCAATGAAAGACATTCTTTCATGAACTCCAGATACATTTGTCTCAATTGCACATCTTTAGACAATCTTCTTTCTAGCGAAAAAGAACCGCCGTTTGGCAACGTCAAATGACCTTCCAAGCGCATTGGGATTCGATTTAAACGGCAGCTTCACCTGAAAACGACCCGATGGTAAAATTTGAAAGTTTTCGGCGAAACGTTTTTCGCACAGCTGATGAGCAGGAGAAGATATTTTTATGGAGGAAGGCAGATTTTCGATAGTCCAAAATTTCTGCAAGGTCTTGTCAATTTAGCTTCGCTTTGGTATTTCAAATTGTCTGTCCTCTTCTGAATTTCTCCAATACCAGAAGGGTACCGCCCGGTTACAACCCATCCGAATATTGCTTTCTGAAGGGTTGGAAGCCAATTGATAAAAGGTCGTAGGATGCATCTGCTCCGATGAGCATATCAATTTTTTGTGGCTTATGAAAAGGAGGGTTGGCTAATTGCAGATTGTTCGGAATCTTTCAGACAGTGAGGTTGACGTTTTGGGGTGGCTGGTTAGACGACATAGGCGTTAAGATACCGAACTCTAACGGCACCTCACTGCGATTGACTCGCGACTGTACCACCGTGTGTATCAATTTTGTGACTTGAATACCAGGCAAGTCGATTGGACACTTCTCTCTAGGTAACTGCAAACGTTGAGCCATTTCTTCTGTTACCGAATTGGTAACAACTGTCGAGCAAAGCTCGGGCTAGCACGAAATCGCCAGCTTTCGTTCTCACACCAACGATTGCAGTTGCAAGAATCACACTCTTTGGAGCCGTCAAATGCATAACATGTGAGGTAAAAGGTTGATCTTGTGGAGGTGGTGGTAACGCTCGACCACTGCACTATGTGAAGCAACGTATGGTGCGACTTGTTGCATATACGACACTTTTTCGCTGTGCATTTTGCGACAGCGTGACCCTTCCGAAGACAGTTAATACAAAGCGGAGCTGATTTTGCGAAATCGAAACGTTGTTTCACTGATAACGCTGAGTATGACGGACAACTGGATATTACATGGTCTTCGGAATTACAATAAGAACATTTCGGGGTCTTCTCATTAACTTTTTTATTTGCCACAAAACACGAAAATGTGCTACGATTGTGCTGCTTCGTGGAAACTGGTTTGGACTCTAGTCTTACGAGATCTAGCGAATGCTTCGCTGATTCTTCAGCCGACATATGTTGATAACGCCGATTAAGCGTTGTCTCGCATTCCTTCCACGAAGGTATCGTAGCATAATCGAGCTGCTCTTCCCACTTACGCTTCGTCTGTAAATCGACCTTGTTCATAACTAAGTGAATTAGAATGGCATTTAAAATCACTTTTTCGTATCCAATGGACAACAGTGAGCCATAAATTGCCGAACCAGTGTCGACAAGGCTTCTTAAAGCTGCAGCCGACGGTTGTGCCATTTTAGAGTGGCTGAACAGCGCGGAAATATTTTCCATTAAAATGCGGCAATCGTTGTCATAGACCTTTTTGAGGTTCAGGATCGCCTTGTCATAGTTGTCTTCTAAGACTTGAAAGGCTTTCACAGTTCCTAGCGCTTCGCCAGGCAGACACGAAATGAAATAATTGAACTTTTCAATTTCTGGAATTGAGATGTTTGTATGAACAAGGGTTTCGAACACAGACATATAATTTTTAAGCTCAGAGTATTTGCCACAAAATTTAGGCAGTTGCAAACTCGGAAGACGAGGCGGAGTTGCTAAGACGGACATGTTTTCCACAGGAGTGCTGGCATCGGACGACTTTTTTAAAGCGGACTTCAGTTGTGCTTTTGTGGATATACACAACTCTTCCAACTCGGACCTGTACTCGTCATCGGAGTCAAACGTTTCTAGTTGAGTCTGATATCTCAGAGCGGTGTCAATGTTTGTAGTCAACATTTCCAATCGGCAATTATGCTTCTGACGCATTGAGCTCGCCTTTTCTTTGCATCCTCAAAATCTTTAAGGATAGTCCCAGTTGGTGGAGCCATTATTATTGGATGACTTAATGCTCAGGCCAATTATACTACTTGCAAATTACTATTATTTTTTTTTAAGTGTTTATATATTTATAAATTATTTTGATTTTTCTAGCGAAAGAATTTTATTGACAACAATAAAAATAAATAAAAAATAAAATGTCGAACCGAGAAGATAATACATCAACTTTATGATAAAAATTATATAAACGGTAAGCATGTAATGCAGATTTGGTGAGAGGAAGTACTGAGGGGCGAAAAGCGAAGGCAGAAAAGGCGTACGAGCGGGCATTGTCTAAGATAATGCTGACCACTCGGGGCCCTAAACAAGATACCAGGAAGCTGCTAATGACGATAAACTTTGTTAATAACTTTGTACGCTGCACAAGTATGGGCGACAGCCATGAGTGTCGACAGCTACAGTAGAGGTATCCGTTCAACGCACAGACTGAGCGCCCTGAGAGTCAGCAGCGCCTTCCGGATGGTGTCCGACGACGCCGCATTGGTTATCGCTGGCATGATACCAATTAACTTGCAAGCAATGGAGGTTAAGATGGTGGCACCAGATGGCATAGAAGGATTAGCTAGAAAACAGGCTAGAAGGAGGGCTAGGCTAGCAAGCATGGCAGAATGGCAGAGTAGATGGAACGGGTCTCAAAAAGGGAGGTGGACATATAAGCTGACCCCAGACTTATGTATATGGTTAGGTGGGAAACACGGCACAATAAATTACTACTTAGCCCAAATTCTTAGTGGTCATGGATGCTTCAGGCAGTATCTCCATCGTTTCGGCCATGCTGGTTCCCCATTCTGCAGTACATGTGGCGATGGCTTCGTCGAGGACGCACACCAAGTGAAGAATATAAAAAAAAAGTACGGGTCCCAAACCCACTCAATTTCAACTTTCGCCATAACATATGAAACAAAACCTATTAAGTCAAGCCTTTTGCCACAGTACTCGGCTGTCTTCTCTGTCGAAGTAATCGCAATCGCCGAAGCAAGAGACATTTTCAAAAACAAAAAGGAAAAATATTGCATATGATCGGATTCCTTATCCGCTATAGAGGCAATAAGTAACACAAATAACAGCGAATACTACAGCCCAAAATTCAAACTACTCTGTATACCAGGGCACGTAGGAAGCAGACAACGCTGCAAAAAATATAGCTAAAGAACCGCTTAAAGTCAAAGACAACCATAACATAAAGGACATTCCGAAATACATTAAAAAAAACACACCATTTAAAATTACAAGCACATTTTTCAGATACCTCCACCTGGTACCAAAGCATGAATTACAAGAAACATAACAGCTATTACCTATTCAAAAACAATCACCTTTCGCTAACACCTGAAGATCAAATAAAAATAACTAAACTTAGACTCGGTCACACAAAAATCACCCACAAATCTTATTTCGACCGCACTCCGAGTGCATGCCCTTACTGCAAGCAAAAGATTTCAATAGAACACAAAGACACACATTCCAAAATACTAACCCACTGCAATGCGTCTCAAACCCCACACCTCCTAACATACTGAAAATCCTAGAATATTTAAAAAACACAAACCTGTACATTCATATTTAAGACAATGGCACAACACACACACATTATATTCAAACCCCAAATAAAACTAGCTACTCTGTAAATATGTACATATGAACATAGACTATATGAGCTGAAGGCCTACGTTACCGTAGCTAAAAAAAAAAATGAAGTAAGCAAGTCGTCCCTGCCGACTTGGCAGTACCATGTACCAATGAGAGATATTTCATAAAATCAAACTCCTTCCAAATCCATATTAATTGAATATAAATTATTTTATAAAATTCTCCTAGCTAGCCGAAACACAAAATGCATGCTTTCTCCCTCACTCATAACAGTGAACGAAACTAATGCGTCATTCGGTACAAAGCAACATGTGCATGCTATCTCGCTCACACATTTTAGCTGCTTTTCTAATTTGTGGGGGCGGAAGTGGGCGTTTCAAAAATTTGAAACAAACTTGATCTGCGTAGACACTAGACGGATGTTGACACCAAGTTTGGTTACGTTAGTTTTTATAGTCTCTGAGATCTATGTGTTCATACGGACGGACAGACGGACAGACGGACATGGTCATATCGACTCGGCTGTTGATGCTGATCAAGAATATATATACTTTATGGGGTCGGAAAATTTTCCTTTTGCCTGTTACATACATTTTAGCGACTTTAATATACCCTTGTACCCTATGGGTACAGGGCATAATAATAATAATGAATAGGTACCTAATCAATCAAACCAAAGAAGCTTGAATATTGTTCAGCGACTTGCAAACGTTGAGTGGAAGTGCCCACGTGTAGTGGCGCTACTCAAGGGCCCCGACAAGGATGGGTCTAACCCAGCTTCCTATCGGGGTATATGCTTGTTGCCAGTTTTCGGCAAGGTGTTGGAGGAATCATGGTAAATCGGATGAAGGAGGTGCTCCCGGATGGAAATAGATGGCAATTCGGCTTTCGACCTGGTCGCAGTGTTGAAGATGCCTGGAATCATGTCAAGACCAGCGTGGCCTCCAGCCAGGAGGCTTACGTGCTCAGTCTTTTCATTGATTTCAAGGGTGCATTCGACAACATCGAGTGGAGCGCCGTGATGCGCCGCTTGATCGACGCGGGATGCCCTGAAGCCAGCTTGTGGAGAAGCTTCTTCAGTGGCAGGAGTGCGAAAATGACCAGCAGATTCGGAGAGGTTACCATGGAGGTGACCCGAGGATGTCCCCAGGGATCCATCTGTGGGCCGTTTATTTGGAACACAATGATGGATGTGCTGCTCCAACGACTGGAGCCCCTGTGCGGATACAGCGCGTATGCGGACGATCTGCTGGTCATCGTCGAGGGAAGGTCGAGAGCCGTACTGGAGCGTCGAGCAGAGGAGCTGATGTCCGTCGTGGGAGCTTGGGGAGCAGAGGTTGGCGTTTCGATCTCGACCAGCAAGACGGCGATGATGTTACTTAAAGGGAGATTGGCCCGATCGCGGCCGCCCTGTGTTAGGTTTGCAGGAGCAAGCCTACCATATGTAACACAGTACCGGTACCTTGGAATCATAGTTGGCGAGCGTCTGAATTTTCAGTCGCACATCACTGGATTACGCGGTAAGCTAGCTGGAGTCGCCGGAGCATTGTGTCGCGTGCTACGAGTTGACTGGGGACTCAGTCCTCGAGCAAGACGCACCGTTTATGCCGGACTCATGGTGCCTTGTGCACTGTTTGGTGCCTCGGTGTGGTATTCCGCTGTCAAGAGAGAGTCGGGGGCCAGAAGGCGCCTCATCTCTTGTCAGCGAGCTATGCTCTTAGGATGCCTACCGGTATGCCGCACAGTGTCCACCGTGGCACTGCAGGTGCTTGCTGGAGCTCCACCTTTGGATCTGGTTGCCAGACGTTTGGCAATCAGTTTCAAAATCAAGCGTGCCTACCCGCTGGAGGAAGGCGATTGGCTGTACGGTCTGGATGTGGCAAGTCTGGATCGGAGGCAGATGAAGGCGATGCTGGACGAGCGTATATGCTGCGAGTGGCAACGCAGGTGGGATAACGATGAGCACGGTCGACCGACTCATCAGTTTATCCCGAACGTACGCTTCGTCTTCAGCCGGAAGGACCAAGCATTTGGCCTCCACGCTGGATTCCTGCTGACTGGCCATGGATCGCTGAACGCATTTCTGCATCAGAGAGGTCTGAGTGCGACGCCCGCATGTCTTTGCGGTGCCGAGTGCGAAGACTGGCGGCACGTTCTAGTTGTCTGCCCACTCTATGCAGATTTGCGAGACCTCGATGGACTTGGCGTCAGGATGGAAGTTGCCCGTTGGGACTTTTCCCGGGTCCTGGAGACACAGGAGCAGCAGCGGAACCTGGAGACGTTCGCGAGGGCGGCGTTTTCGAGGCGGCGAGGGATGCACCACGTGGAGCAACCAGTGCCGGGCTGACGTTAGCCGAAACTGGTAGTAGTGTGGAATTCGTTCCATGCTACGGGGCTTGACCAGAACGCCTAATCTGGTAGGCGAACCTCCCTAGGGGGGTAAGCCGATGGATCACCCAATCCGTGTTTGTCGTGAACAAAATGGTTAGTAGCTTTCGCTGCGAACAGCCGACCAAAGCTGTTAATTTGGTACTACGGGATGGGCTAGTAGCCCATTAGCTAGCCCAGTTAGTGGTTGGCCCCCTTGTGGGAGATCGTAGTGGCTGTGGTTAATGCCCGAATGCGGGAAGAGCCTTCGGGTTCGGCGTGGAGTTGCGTTTCAACCGCGTGCTGTACCCATAGACCAGCAGAGGTTTTAGATAGGCCTCGCCCTTACCCAAGGGGGAAATGCTATGTCCGACAGCATACATTTCAATTGGCACTGATAAGATGTTTCATCTTTGAGGGGCGTTGGCTGACGCATTATTTTGGCCCCATATGTCAAATGGACATATTTGAGTACCGTGGTTGTAAACCCCCTAAGGGGTACACGCCACGTTAAACAAATCCGACTTCATACCCTTGAACCCTATGGGTACAGGGTATAAAAAAACAAGCTAACATATAATTTTTATTGTAAGTTAGCTCTCTAATAAATAAATAAATAAAATAAATTGAATTTTTTTATAAAATCAATGGCTATAATTCCACCACAAGATATCGCGAAGTTTGAATTTTCTATATTAAATTCGTGTGAAATTATGTATTGTTTGAATTGAACATCTACTAGAGTAGTGCCATGGAACTTTATTACTTATTATTATATATTATTATTTATTATTATATATTATTATTTATTATTATATATAGTTTTATGTTCAGAAATTCTATCAAAACAATCGGAATTAATTCTTAAAATTGAAATGTCTGCAACTGTGTCGATTAAAAATGTTAGATTTGTTTTGGTTTCATTATTTATTAATTTTACAAAGTCATTGAGATTGAAATTTATTGAATGTATTTTATTTACTGTTGGTTTGATCTTAAAGAGTTTTGAAAGTTTTCCGAATCGTCTTGGATCATTCATAGATTACTGTTTCAGTTTTGGTTATAGAAATCGCTGCCTCTAGAGTTTCCTGTACTGCGAATACCGTTGCCTCTGTAAAAAAGATAGTGCTGGCACTTCCGGTAATCTGTGTACTGCAATGGATGTATTTACCCATTACATCATAAAAAGTACTGAAATTTCCGGCTTCTAGTATTAGGCGCAACTTTTCATGATCACAATTGTGAGTCATGGTTGATATGGACTATTTGGTCGAAAATTTATCAGCATTTTCTGGGTCTAAACCTTTTCACATATTGCCGATCTTTTTCGACTGTGGACGTCATGATTAATTCGTTTTCTATTTCAACTGTGCATTTGGAAAATTATTTTATGTTTATTTGAAATTTAGTTTTAAAAAAAAAACTTTCATTAGATTGTTTTTTTGTTGAGAATTAGCAATATGACTGAATCATCATCGGAGCTCTCTAATCAACAACCTCGATTTTATCTTTAAACAGTTCGTGTATCCATAGTGGTAAATCCTTAGTAGGCAATTGTTTGGCATAGCGGACTCTAAGAGACTCTTCAAAAAGATCCCCAACGTTTAGCTTAAACTTTTTGTTATTTTCAATCCACTCCATCATTTCTTTAAATTTAACATTCTGCTCACCGTTATCTAATAAATAACGACGGAATGGAATAAATTTTCTTAAGTACTTAAGTTCCACTATCTCAATAAGGAATTCTTTATTATGATTTTGGGTGCAACAAGAGAATATAAAATGTAAGATAAAGATTACAAAATCCCTTTTTTTATTGTATACAAAGTAGTAGTATTTATACTTTATATTTTATCTAAGTCGATCGCCTTGCTTAAATATTTATTTCGAATGACTCTTAAATTTTTAAAGTGTTTGCTGATTTTATTGTCAGTCATTCACGTATAAATGTTTTTTTTTCGAATTTAAATTTTTGGTGTAGTTATTTTTTTGAAAATTAGCGTAATAATGAAAAAATAAAAAATTTAAATTCGGAAAGTTATCCTAACTCGTGATTAAGGTGAAAAATAACAATTTTATAGCAACTTAGTTGAAAACTAAGCGTCAAAGACGTGGAAATATTAGTTTTTAGGTGAATGTGGTTGGCTCACAATTCAGGTATACATTTTACTTAATTTAATTTATATAAAAAAAATGCTCCAACCACATTTGATAGTAAATAGCCTATTAGTTGTTAGTTTTTTTTTCAACCGGTGTGTTCCCCTCTAGTTGAGTTTTAGAATTTTAGAATTAGTGGCAATTAGGCCTGTGCATATTCGCAGCCTGATTGCGTTTCTTTGCTCTCAGCAAAGTTATGGGTTTTTTCATATACGTATATACGCTCTATGTAGCGTTGTCGAGCCCGTTACTCAGCTATTGTGAATTGGCGTTTCCATCTATTGGAAACACCTCCAGGTACGCCTAGGTGGAAGGTGCTTCCCTTTGCTCAATAGGAGCAGTCTTGGGACAGTCGTCCCTCATTTATTTGGCTTGACTTGGTGCGTCAAGCGGTGTTGGTGCTGATCATCGCACAGCACATATGCATTTTGTCTCGAACTTGGGCTCCTTAATTGTCATTAATGAATTATTCTTTTCTGTTCAATTAATTTATTGTTTTTGAATTAATTTGATTCTTGTTGTTGTTTATAGGTTTTGGTGTTTCATTTGCTGTTGCAATTCTAGCGGCTTTTCGTTCTTTTTTTTTTTTATTTTGTCGTTTTGTCATTTTTTGCAGTTTTACCGGTTCTTAAGCCATTTTTTCGAAATCAACCAATTTTTATTGGTTATTAGTGCTGCCGTTATCGCTGTTAGTAAGTTCACCAGGTGGAATGTTGGAGATGTTAACTATTTCATCAGTTTTCGACCATAATTCTATTTTCGCTGTTTTACAAAATTTCTTTTTGTTACAACTTCGTAGCACTTGTCACGGTCGCCATGTAATAATATGTATTTGCTTTCATTTTAAAGGGAGCATGTCCGCTATAAATGGTGTTAAAAATAAGAATCGTCTCTTGCTTTATTTGAAAACATTACTTAGCCCAAATACATTAAGTAATTCTTATGTGCTAACAGTTCTGTCGCCAGGGCGGCGGTAGAACGGGAGCATGCAGCATGTAGTATATGCACTACAAAAGACAGTTTCGTCTTAAAACGACTATGAACCACCACTAAAAATAAAAGAGGTCCTGCAGTGCTACAGATGTCAAGGCTTCGGGCATACCCAAGGAAATTGATGGTTGTCGTATGTTTGAGTCAAGTGCGGGGGCGATCATAGCACTGCAATTTGTACAAAATCTGAAGATGATCCTCCACGCCAGGCTTCACCTACGCCAACGTACTTCAAGGACTCGAACAGCCCCCTCAGCAGTCTGAAATGGCCCCTACACCTGCAAATCATCTGAACAGCCGAAACCCACTTCTCAGAGAAATCATTTTTTAAGATCAATGGATACGACAACATGTTAACTATCCTAACGGCACTGCCCGCGGAGGGGCTGCAATCATTATCAGGTGTGGTATCTAATACATCGAACTCCCTGCATATCAGGAGCCCTGAGCCCAGTGTGTGAAAATCAGAATCGTAAGTCAAACTGGAGATGTAACCATTGCGGCCGTTGCCGTTGCCCACCGCGTCATTTGATGAGTTATAAAAATGTTCATATGAGCTGTAGCCCACGCTTCATTGCGGTAGGGGATTTTAATGCCAAGCTCTTGTGGCGGGGTTCCCGTACCATCAACCCCAAAGGCAGAGCTCTATAAATTGTATGTTAAACAGCAGACTCGAGTGCCATTCTACAGGAGAACGCACATACTGGCTTATGGATTGCAACAAAATCTCTGATGTTCTGGATATAGCCGTTTCAAAGCCAGAAATAAATTCCACATTAGAAACGTGGTAGAGTTATACTCGGACCACTGCGCCGTTTATTATTATTAATTAACATTCCACCCAGCACCAACTCTACTAGAAGTAGACTTTTCAAGTCTGGGACCAGTTTTGTATACTTTGCTGACATCCCAGTCATAGCTGTTGCTCTTATTTTATCTGCAATATATGCAGACAACACCGCCTTCCTGGTTACATACGACTCACCACAGCGTGCCAGCAATGCCCTTCAGCTGTAGCTTGACATCCTGTGTGAATGGCTGAGAAAATGGAATATTATGGCCAACACCGAAAAGTCTGTCCAAGTTACGTACGTCCTAAGAATAGCAGATTGTCCCACTATCAAACTAAATGGAGCTGACATTCCAAGCAGCAATGCGGCTAAGTACCTGGGACTGGTCCTATACAGCAAATAGACCAGGAGAGATCACCTTACAGGTAAAAGAAAACAACACGACGAAAGACAGAAAAAATATCTGTGGCTAATCTGTAGGGGATCCGTTCTGAAGCTTCGTCTTGAACTTCTTATACATAAGACCATATTAAAGCCAATTTGGACCTTTGGGATCGCAATATGGGGAACTGCTAGCTATAGAAATTGCAATCTAATGCACAGATATCAAAACAAAGTATTGAGAACACTATGAGCGCCCACTTCCTAAGTACAAATTTAGCTATTCATGACGAGCTTGGAGTTTCCTTGGTGCGGAATGAGATCTCTAGACTTAGAAAAGCGCACATAGATCGGCTTGACAGTCCTATCAACTCCCTAGCCATCCATTTGCTGGAGAGCAGCATGGCCACTCATCTCCTAAAGCGACTCCATCCACTGGATCCCCCACAATTAGCAGAGGCTAAGTAAAATATTCTGTTCGAGCCAGCAGCAGTAATGAATTTACTTATGTTTAAGAGTCATATATTTTGCAGTTTTTGATAAGAGAATGTATGTATGTATTAGAGAAGTTTTTAGTTGTCTGCATTAAGGAATCGCAATTACCCGTGGCTATTGCGTTTCGAATATTCTAAGTTTAAAGGGACTAATAAAATTTATAACGTTTATAAATTGAACTTGTCTTAAAGGAGACTCGTTGTCTCAACAATTTGGTGACCAGGACGTAATTTACTAAAATAAAAAATTAATATAAAAACTGTGTTAAAATCTAAATATCATTTAGTTTTTCCCCGCTCATGGCATTAGTGCAAATTTCTCAAGCTGCAAATAATTGTGCCTGTACCTAAGTGCTCTAAAGTCAACGGCCACCCGTTTGCTGTTAATTTGCGAATAAAATTTCTTGAAAAAATTCAATCTGAGTTTGACGCGGCTTATGACAGTTTAGAGCAGTTAGACACCAGTGAAATCGGCGGCATCCTTCGCGACTCGTTTAAAGAAAGCATAATGACAATTAACGGTGTGCTTTGGTCTCAATTACGTAAAGTCAGCATATGCGGTCAACCATGTTTGACGATTTGCTCAGAGGAGTTAGCGCCCATCGTTTGGTCTCGTCGACCCGAATTGAAACTGCGCACGTTCAGCGGTGGATATACTGAGTGGGCAGATTTCTTTTTACTTTTTTCGACAATCATCGATAAGGATCCAAGTAGGGTGGACATTGAGAAGATGCAGCACCTGCGGTCATGCCTGAAGGATACGGCAGCGGATACAATACGTTCGCGGGAATGTTACGACGCGAATTATAAAATCGCTCTTGAGCTGCTACACAATCCTTTTAATAATCAACATCTTGTTTTTCAGGCACATATTATAGATATTTTAAGGCTCAAGGGAGTGGAGGCTGGCTCTGCTGCAAAGTTACGTTTGTTTGTGGACAGAATTAGTGTTCATAGGCATTCATTACAAACTATAGGCAACGCTGAGCAAATTGCGAGAATAATTATTGTGCAATCCTTGCTGCAAAATTTGGATGCTATAACGCAAATCAAATGGGAGGAATCGTGGGATGATTTCGTAGAATTTCTGGAGAATGCGTATCGAACATTGGAGAATGTTGATTATGCCATGGCCTTTTACACGCCTTGAACTTAACTAGGAAAGAATAACAGAAAGAAACTACTACAAAACTCGCCATGCAGCTACCTTAGCAGTACCGGCTCTGACTTCACGTAATGAAAATTCAGATCAGAATTGGGTTGAGTCAGTTCAAATAACGAAAGTAACCTCCTGACCCGTTGGGCAAAAATGAAATTATGAAATCGACAGATAATACTTCAGAAGTTATGGATCCAAAATATTTTTGGAATCTGATAAGAATTGTGCGTGCTACATCATCTCAAAGTGGAGATATTTTTCATGTATGAAAAAAATTTACAATTTTTACAAAAACTCGCAACCTTGAAACTGAATATTGGCCGAATTAAGCAACTTATCTTGAATATTTTTACTTTATTCGCAAAGTAGATCAATTTTTAGTTATTTGTTGTAAATTTAATGAATTTAATGAAATTTAGAATACTCAGTAAATTGGAGACGTTTCAAAAAAACACTAAATTTTGGCATCTTTTAATCTTTGGTGGAGTAGAATCACCAGACATACACCTAGCTACACGATGAAACCAAATACATGTGATAGGGGGAACATTCACCTATCAGACCTATATAGTGTAATCTTGCGCATTTTTGCCCAAATTTGTCAATAAGTCGAAAAACGAATGCAACCTCGTGTTAAAAACGCGTTCCGGGTACAAGGAAGAAGAAGAGCGCATGCAAATTTGCCAGTAGCACGTGTGTAAAATGAAAATGAGCCATCAGTATAAAATATTCCAAAACAACCCAAAAAATTATAAAAAAAAATTTTTTTTTTGTTATTTCAATAAAAAATTAAAACTAAACATTGAAAAATCTATTTTAATCATTAAAATTAAAATAATAAAGTTCATTTTTGATCAAAAAAGCATTTTTTAAGCGAATTTTATGGGTAAAATATGCCTAGAAATATTTTTCAACGTTGACCTTGAATATCTAAGTAACCCGCCCACGTGGTACCTTCGGCAACCACTTAATTTGAAGCTTAAGGTATTGATTATCAAATGCTTTTGAAAACCGCTTCACTATTTTAGAAGATATGATTTTTGACCAGAGAAATGAGCGATGGCCTCACTGTGCGACGGTAGTCTGCCGGTAGTCTGCCTCCTAAGCTCACAAAGCGCACTGTTTCGTCGGAAATTGCCCGAATTTATGATCCTGTCGGCGTGTTGGGACCTGTCATTTTGCCAATCGAATTGCTTATATTCAGGAGTTAACCACTGGGATGCAATGGCATCATGTACCTACTAATTTCAACCCTGCATCGCCAGGTGAATTGCAAGCATCTATAATGTGGGCTCATGGACTAGTCATGTAAGTGCATGGCCTGCAGCTCTGACAGGAACCAGACCTCCTTGTCACGAGCAAGATTTCAAATTCTTTCATCAAGGTGCAACGCGTCTTTATATATGTATACAAATTTATTCATAGCATCAAGTCCAGTAAATTAACAGCAATCGTATCATGATCCGCAGCATTCAGAGAGCAGAGCTTTGGGATGATATAAAGTCATTATTGTTATTATATATAGTTAAACCATCGAGTTCTATTGCTTCGCTTTATCCATTTTAGAGGTATCTGCTCCAATGCGCATAGGATGCCGCCTTTAAAAGTCGACCTTAGACTTTGATTCTCGTCACCCTATGATTTTACCCAAGCATCACTCCCTAACTAATGCAATTACTAATTCATATCATGTACGAAACATGCACGTTCGACCTCGAGGACTATTGGCTGCAATCCGTCTGGAGTACTGGCCGATAGGAGGCATGAAATCGGTCTCAAAGGTCGTCAACAAATGCAATCGATATTTCCGTATGAAGCCTCGTCTGCTTGAGTACGTCATGGGTGACTTGCCAAAGGTGCGAGTAAACGCCTGCATTGCGTGGTTGAAACTAACGGAAAAATTCCATTTTTATAGATCTTGTGGATCACCTCTACTTTAATTCGATGAACCAAGCACTCTCATTTGCTTGATATCAGCAGTAATCAATTCGCGACCTCTTTTTCCACTATCAGAGAATCGCAGAGGTTTCGATATATTAACGCCTGGCCATTTTTTGAATTGTGCTCCATTTCGTACGTTCGTCGAGCCTGATCTCACTCAGCTTAACAAGGAGAGGCTCAATTGGTGGCAACAAATCACATACTACCAGCAGATTTTTTGGAAGCGTTGGTAAAACAAGTATTTCAGCTTGTTGCAGCAAAAAGCGAAGTGGCAAACTCCGAAGCCCAGCGTTCAGGTCGAAGATTTGGTTTTAGGGGCCGCTCGCTAGGGAGCTTCAGCTCGTCAGCGGAAAGTATGGCGTATCTCGAGTAACTGATATTAAAACCGCAAAGGGTCAATCGAGAAGAGCTATAGCAAAGCTGTGTCTGCTGCCTCTCAGAGATGATGTTGAAGCCCGGAGTCCTCCAACGGGGGGAGTATATTCGAACCAGCAGAAGTAATGAATTTACT
Source organism: Drosophila sturtevanti (assembly GCA_018150375.1). NCBI lineage: Eukaryota > Metazoa > Arthropoda > Insecta > Diptera > Drosophilidae > Drosophila > Drosophila sturtevanti. The sequence continues at coordinate 60,713 of JAECWJ010000351.1, read as the reverse complement.
TATATTTAGGTGTCATGTATTTTGCATTATTTGATAAGAGAGCCATTGGCACAAACCAGCTGTTCATTATGTTTCTTCTCTTTACGTCGACATGAGCGACTTAGTTCTACCGGTTTCTAATACGGGCATCGGCGCTGAGGCACTCTGACGTATGAGAAAAGTTTTTAGTTGTCAGCATGATGCAATCGAAATTGCAAGTGGCTATAGCTATATATTCTAAGTGCCGTGCACTAATAAAATTTATAACTTATATCAATTGAACTTGTATTATTTTAATTAGAATTTGTTAAAGGCAACGAAAAAGCTCGTTGTCTCACCAATATTCTAAAACCATAAAAGAGAAATCTCTTCAAGCACTATAAAATAACTAATTGTTCATGAGACTCGGTAACAGTATATATGCATCATTATAAGACACACATAATATCAAAAATGCAATGTAAATAATTTTCATTAGTTTTCGTAAATTTATTTATTTTTTTCTTCTCTTGGGTATTTAGTTGCAATCTATCCTAGGGAGACAATAAGCAAATTATCTGAAGGGTGTACATATCATATCAGGATACATGGCAGTACAGTAAGTTGACAGATCATAAAGGATACAATTGATATTCACGGCTAAAAGAGAAGGTCAAATCTTAAATTTGTGGCAGCTGTATCATCAGCAAGGATAAAGTGCAGCTTTTGCTTTATATTTGAAACTGACGCCGTCCCCAGAATGAATGAATACCATAGGTCCATTCAGGGTGCAGTATAATCTTATGGAGCAAACACTTTCTGCAGGTGCTGAGCTTAGATCTCGTAACGAGTAGTCACTGCATTTGCGACAATTTAAAGTTCAGCTCCGATTTTCTAGCAACAATTGCAATCAAACACTCATAGAGTATGGCTGCGCTAGCGCATAGTAGCTGAATTTGTAAAAAAAAAACAAATCAAAACAAAATACAATAATGGTAAAACAACAACAGCAAAGTAACGAGCGCCTAAAAGTAGAACTTACTGTAAAGCGGGTGCAAGCTTGCTACTGTAAAGCAGCAAAAGATCACGCCTTTAGACGACGATGACAATAATTTAGCATGGCAAAAAGGGCCCACTTATCCACATTTAATGAAGAAATGAAGATTCTCCAGCATTAGTGCAAAAACTCATGGCTCTAGACGGACCTTCGACATCCAAACAAGCAAACCACTTTGCCCTACTAGCTGACTCTGACGCACTCTAAACTCAAAACCAGTTGAAGAAATAGAAACCGACAAGCCAACACATGAAAGGCCACCTCCAATTTTCGCGTTCAATGTCAGTGATATAGAGGCCACTGAATTTATTTACGAATCGCAGCGAGACGGTCATATTCGCATTATGTTAAAAAGTATTGAAAAATATAGGGATATAATTAAAACATTTAAGCTTGATAAATTAAATTACCATGCACTTCAGCTTAAGCACGAAAGGGCATTTAGAGTTGTTATTAGAATGTTTTTAATAACAACTCTAAATGCCACACTCTACCAGCACACTAACTGAGTCAATAAAACACGCCACTAAAGTACAAGGTCAAGTAGTTAGAGGAATTCAAAACATAAAGAGTCGTATCACCAAGGAGCCACTACCTACGTTCTTTACAAACTTAGAAGCAAACAATAACAATCAAGAAATCTATAAAATTAAACATATAAACAATGCCATTGTTAGAGTTGAACTGCCAAGAAAAGTGAATGACAAAAGTTTATGTATGTCCAAAACATACTGCAATAAGCGGTACAAATGCGTTAAATGTGCTGAAAATTGGCAAAGCGTCAACTGTCCGAAAGAAAAAAATGAACCAGCAAGTTGTACCAACTGCAATGAGAATCAAAGGTTGTAGAATCTACCAGGAGATTACCAAAAGAAAATCCAGTGTACTGAATAACAGGCCATTGACAACTACTTATCGTGTTCGACTGACTTCAACATCGAACATACAAGCAAAACTAAATCAAGGGAACATATACTCAAATCAAGTGAGTTATGCACAAGCACTATGAGGTGAGACAGTTACACAAGAAAAATCGGCACTGGACAGAATCGAACAACTACTACTAAAACAGTCTGAGCTTACAACTAATTTACTAAACATGATAATGTTGTTAGTGAACAAATTATGCATTCGTATAGCTAAATGGAATGCCAATGGGCTTTCCAACGATCGAAATGATATAGCTGTATTTGTAAAAAGCAACAAGATTGACATATTATTAATATCAGAAACGCGCTTCACTAAGAAAACTTATATATTCAACAAGGGTACGATGTTATAAATGTTAATCACCCATCTGAAGGGCACAGGGTGGAAGCGCAATTATTGTTAAAAACTTAAAAAAAAATATAATTATTCAACATTATCTACCGGTAAGCAAACATACTGGTCAACTGATTTTAGAAAAATCCCAGATTCATTTGATTTTATTGTATACTCTGGAATATCGTTTCGCTTTCGATCTGAGCTCTGATCATTCACCAATTATTGTGACCTACGGCTCTACAGTTTGTTTCAAACAGAAACCTTATAGGATCAAACAAACATAAATGGATTTAAGCACTGGCTCGAAATCGAACCAGTCTAACCAGTCGAACCAGGCCAGAAGAATGACCACAATTGTCGACAGCAGGGGTCAAAGTTGCAGACATGACGCTGAGAAGGCTGAGGCATTTGCAGAACACTTAAGCTCGGTTTTTAAGCCTAATGAACAGAACGATGCTCAAACTGTAGAAATCGTAGAGCATTTTTTAGAATCACCTTGCCAAATGAGTCTTCCGATAAACCAAACGAGCTTAAGTAGAAGAGGAAATAAAAAACTTAATTAAGAAAAAATCCAAAGGATACGGCAAAATCTGTGCGGCTACCATTAGATACCTTCCGAGAAAATGCATTCAATTGCTGACATATATATTTATTGCTATGCTCAGATTGAAATACCTCCCAAGGCAGTGCCACTGAAATGCGCTGAAATAATAATTATTGCTAAGCCCAACAAGCCGGAAGACTGCACATTGTCGTACCATCCCATTATTGGACAAACTAAACATCATACCCGAACATCAGTTTGGGCTTAGAAGTGGTCACGGAACGATCGAGCAATGTCATCGTATTACACACACAATTATTAATGCGCTTGAATCTAAAAAATATTGCACCGGAGCATTCCTAGATGTCAAACAGGTCTTTGACAAAGTTTGGCATACAGGTCAACTGTACAAATAAAGAAATGGTTGCCTGCAGCATACTTCATGATGATAAAGTCTTATCTGGAGATCCGGTAAGGCTTTCTATCCCCGCCTCTTCAGCTTCTGCCGGACCATCAGCATCTGCTGGTGGTTCAAAAAACTAATCTTGTCCCTTTGTCTGGCCTATCAGAATGTAAGAGGACCTAAATCTAAGCTTCCTAGACTATATGTAGATAGTTTAGTATTTGATTTTAATATTTTAGCTTTTACAGAGACATAGTTAAAACCTAATATTAGCGATGCATCTGTTCTTTCTTCAAAATTTTCAATTTTTAGGCGTGATCGGACCAATCGCGTAGGTGGAGGAGTTTTGATAGCAGTTGAGTCTACCTTACCCTCTGACATTATTCATTCTCCTGAATTTCAGGAAATCGAGTTTGTTGGAGTTAAGGTTAGACTCAAGTCGTTTTCCGCCTACGTAACATGTTCCTACATTCCGCCACAATCCGACATGTCAGTATATAACAAACATCTAGAGTCAATTCAATATGTTTCTTCTTTGCTATCAGATAGTGACATCTTAATTGCTCTTGGTGATTTTAATTTGCCTGAAATTCAATGGTCACCTTCAGATGAATCTGCTTCGTTGCTTCCTTCTTCGTCACATTTGATTATTGATGGCCTTTTTGAATTATCCTTGGCCCAGATAAACTCTGTCCGTAATAAGAATGGAAGATCTTTGATTCTAGAACTGACCCTCTAGTCCTCCCGGAAGATAAATTTCACCCCACTTTAGAATTGACTATTGATCTACCTTTTCGAGCACCAATTGTTGGTGTTAAGACAAAGCCTAGATCACGTAACTTTCATAAAGCCAACTTTCTTAAATTGAATGAGCTTATTCTTTCAACAGATTGGTCCCCTTTATATAATTGTTCAGACATGGATCTAGCTATTTCTATTTTTTACAATACTCTCGATTCGCTTCTTAGGGTTTGTGTCCCATGCAGGATGCCAGTGTTGTCTCATCGACCCCACTGGTTTTCTCGTGAGTTATCTAACTTAAAGAACGTGAAATCGAGATATTATAAAAAGTACAAGAAATCATGTCGTCCCTCTGATTTCGCTCGTTATATAGTCGCACGCTCGGATTTTATGAGGCTTAACACGCAATGTTATAAGAACTACCTTCAGCGTTGCAAATTTGAGTTCTCACAAAATCCGAAATTATTCTATAACTTTGTCAATTCTAAACGTAAGACGTCCGTCCTTCCATCCCGAATTTCTTTTGAAAATAATACAGCGGACACTGATCAAGAAATTGCTGATTTGTTTGCTGATTTTTTTAAAACAACTTATTCCTCCACGGAATATCGAGCGAATCTTTCGTATCCTTTCCAGTTCAAAAGTCTAATGGTATCTATAATCCTTTGATTGATGAAAGTTCGTTACTTAGCGTGCTTAATTTAGTAAAACCAGTGTACTCTCCTGGCCCCGATGGGATACCAGGCTGTGTACTCAGATTTTGCGCAGAGGCTCTATGTAAGCCAATTTTAAAACTTTTTGTATTGTCCGTTAACTCTTCAACTTTTCCATCTATTTGGAAGAAATCCCATATCATTCCTCTTTATAAGAATGGTAGGAAATCCGATGCAACGAACTATAGGGGTATCTCTAAATTGTCCGCTATTCCTAAAGCGTTTGAAAAGATAATTACTTCTCAATTGCAACATTTTTGTAGCTCTATTATTTCACCAACTCAGCATGGGTTTGTGAAACATAGATCTACAACCACTAACCTATTAGAATTTACATCTTTGACGATCGAAGGATTTAAGAATGCAAGGCAAACTGATGTCATTTACACTGATTTCAGTAAGGCTTTTGATTCTGTTAATCATGCGCTTCTTCTTCTTAAGATAAGTAATATTGGCTTTCCAAGCCCTTTACTTGGTTGGATTCGAGAATATCTGACAAAAAGAACTCAAAAGGTTCTTTTCAAGTCTTCATATTCTAGGTCCATCCATGTGACTTCGGGAGTGCCTCAGGGCAGTCATCTGGGACCTTTGCTTTTCACATTATTCATAAACGATCTTCCCTCAGTCATAAACCACTCTCGAGTCTTTATGTATGCGGATGACGTTAAGATTTGTCTTAGTTTTAAGGACATGGCCTCCCCATTTCGGTTGCAATCTGACCTTCACAACTTCGAGTCTTGGTGTGGATTTAACTTGCTTAACCTCATATATATATTCGTTCGTTCAACCTAGCTGGTCGTGGTTTTTTTGGCGCTCTCACTTTAAATCATTCGGTCTATTTTTTAATTCATTTTTCTTAAAAATATAAATATTCTTGTGCACCACATTGTGAACTGTATTAAATTCTTGCGTTTTGTTTGTTGCGAAGCATAAATCAAAGTTATTTTACTTTTTGCTTTTAAACTAACAACAAAACCGAAAAAGTTTTGTTGTTGTTTACGAATATTGTTTGATTTCTGTCTCCGCTTTGTTTTGCATGCACTCGCGCTCTCCCGCTTATTTTGGTGTTGTGTTGTTTGTGGCTGCCTTGATCTTTTGCTCTCAAATTTCGTTTTTTTCTTGTCTCTCTTTCTTACGTATTGCCAGTGATAGCGCCCGTTACTCTCGCGTCGTTTAATCTCGCGTTCGGCATTTCAGTTAGTGTTGCGCGCTCTTAATTATACTAACTCTTTTCTTTCTTTGTGAGTGCAAACTGCAGTAGCTTAACCCTTGTGTTAACTTTGGGTTTGTATACGCCTTTTAATAAAATTTAAAAATTCTCTTTAATTCTTTTATTTTATTAATAACACTTATTCTAATAAAAATTAATAAAGAAATGTCGGTCTGCTCATATAAACAGTGCCCACATCCCCAGAAATGCCAGGAAGATTTTTTGCTTTGTTGGCTGTGTGACAATGTAATGCACTTTAAGTGTGCCGGTTACACTGTCAAGGTAAAGGACAGTCTTGGCATTGGTGGAGGCCTGAAATGGAGCTGTGAGGCTTGCCGTGATACCGAAATGGAGATGCGTGTTTTCATGAGGCGGACTCGTGAAGGATTTAAAACCGTTTCGACTGGTCTTAACAAGCTTCGGGATGAGTTTTCATTTTTGGAAACTCAGTTTAGTAGTTTCAAACTGCTAAACGAATCCCCGAAGCGGAAGAAGACCATCCCTAGGAACTTATCCCCGGGTCCGCCAGCATCTCTTATCGCCATCTCGAACACTCTCAGTTGTCCAACTACGCCGAATGTACAGCAGCTGATATCTTTTAAAAGTCCGATACCATCTGTTAGTGAGGATCCCATTGCCATTTCCCCAGGTATTGGTGTTCCACTAGCTACCAAGATATCAGGTGTAGTTTCCGAAACGTCCGGGGGAATATCCTCTTCTAGGGTTATTCCCAACCAAATACTGACGAGAGGTGCTCGTAAAGCATTGGCTGCCACGGCAGCCTCAGTACAAAATGCTGCGGCTGCTACCACAGTCAGTTTGTCAAGTGCTCTCGTCGGTATCCCACCTAAAAAACAAATATTTGTTTCGAGGCTTGACCCTAATACGACATCAGAGGATGTTTTGGCCCATATCCGGGCACGAATTCCTGCCTCGAATTTAGAGGTGGAAAAATTTAAATTTTCATACACCCGGGACATTTCGTCCTTTAAGATAAGTGTTCCGCCAAATCATTTTGAACGAATCTGTAGAAGTGATTTTTGGCCGGAACATCTTATAGTAAAAGAGTATACGGCAAAAAAGAAAAATCGGCCTCCGATTCGACTGCCTTCTGCACCAACGTTAGTTACTAATAAATCTAAAGCTTCCCTATCTTCCGGCACGTCAGCATCTGCTCGCATGCCAAAAAACTAATTTCATCCCTCACTCTGGCCTATCAGAATGTTAGAGGGCTACGATCTAAGCTGTCTAAACTCTATGTAGACAGCGTATCCTTTAACTTTCATATTCTTGCCTTTACTGAGACGTGGCTGAAGCCAGACATTCCTGATGCTTCAGTTCTTTGCACTAATTTTTCAATTTATAGGAGAGATCGGACAATCCGCACTGGTGGTGGTGTGTTAATTGCTGTTGATTCAGCCCTTCCATCTGAACTAATGCAGTCATCTTTCACTCATGAAATCGAATTCATTAGTGTTAAGATCTTGTTTAAATCATTTTGCACCTATGTTACTTGTTCGTATATCCCACCTGTGTCCGATTTGGAAATATACAATAAACACTTGCACGCCATTCATGCTGTTTCCGCAGTGATGTCCGATAGAGATTCACTTATCGTTCTTGGAGATTTTAATCTCCCAGATATTTCATGGGTCCCTGATGCATCGTCCATGATGCTGCCCTCCTTGTCACATTGCTTCGTTGATGGTCTTTTTGGCTTATCCCTAAGCCAGATAAATCCTGTGCGTAATTCACATGAGAAATTACTTGATCTCATATTTGTATTGGATTCCGCCAACAGTGTTGTTTCCAGGATTGACCCACTGGTTCTTCCAGAAGACAAATTTCATCCTACATTAAATGTAGCTATTGACCTTTCATTTCAAGAGCCGATTTCTTGTGCTAATTCGGTCTCAAAGATTCGCTGTTTTCGTAAGGCTGACTTTGTCAGACTTACCAATCTCATTCTTAATAATGATTGGTCATATTTGTATAGTTGCACACATATGGATACCGCTATTCAATACTTTTATAATGTGCTTGACTCGTTTTTTAAAGTTTGTATTCCTCTCGTGAAATCGGTTCGGTCTAACAGACCGCCCTGGTTCACTCGGGAGTTGTCTAACTTACGAAACATCAAATCGAGACATTATAAAAAGTATAAAAAAGCAGGTCGCCCGTCTGATTTTTATCTGTATTCTGTTGCCCGTTCGAACTTCATGGTTCTTAACACCAAATGCTATAAGGATTATCTTCAGCGGTGTAAACTTCAGTTTTCCCATGATCCTAAGCAGTTTTTTAACTTTGTCAATACTAAACGTAAGACATCCATAATCCCTTCCTGTTTAAGTTTTGAAAATAAGATAGCTGACACTGATCAGGCCATTGCCGATATGTTTGCTGATTTTTTCAAAACAACCTATTCCTCATCGGAATATACCGGGAACCTTTCGTATCCTTATGAGTTAAACAGGTCTAATGGTATCTTCAATCCTTTCTTCGATGAAAGTACGCTTCTTAGCGTGCTTAAGTTAATTAAACCTGTGTACTCACCGGGGCCTGACGGGATTCCTGGGTGTGTACTAAGATTTTGTGCTGATGCTTTATGCAAGCCTATTCATAAGTTATTCTCCTTGTCTGTTGAAACATCCTCTTTCCCAATTATGTGGAAGGAATCTTTTATCATTCCTCTCCACAAAAATGGTAATAAGTCTAATGTGTCAAATTATAGGGGTATTTCCAAATTGTCCGCGATTCCAAAAGCTTTTGAGAAAATAATAACTTCTCAATTGCAACATTTCTGTACATCTATAGTTTCGCCCACACAGCATGGTTTTGTGAAACGTAGATCTACAACCACTAACCTTTTAGAATTCACATCATTAACGATCAAAGGGTTTGAAGAAGCCAAGCAAACTGATGTCATATATACTGACTTCAGTAAAGCTTTTGACTCTGTTAACCATAAGTTACTACTTTTTAAGCTCAACGAAATTGGATTTCCAACTTCATTACTGAATTGGATTCGTGAGTACTTAACAAACAGAACACAGAAAGTTCTTTTTAAGTCTTCTTATTCAAAACGCATCAATGTGACATCCGGGGTCCCTCAGGGTAGTCATCTGGGTCCACTGCTCTTTACCCTCTTCATTAACGATCTTCCCTCCGTCATGTTACATTCTCGAGTGCTAATGTATGCTGACGATGTTAAGCTATGCCTTAGTTATAAAGATATGGTTTCGCCCAGTCGATTACAGGCTGACCTTAACAATTTTCAGTGTTGGTGTCAACACAATCGTTTGAATTTAAACACTGCAAAGTGTAAGGTTATGACATTTAATAGAAACTGTCCTCAACTTATAACCTATTTCATAAATAATTCTCCATTAGAACGTCTAAATGTAATGAACGATTTGGGTGTACTTATGGACCATAAATTGACTTTCAACTCCCATGTTTCCACAATTGTTGGCAAAGCAATGGGTGTTCTCGGATTTATAAAGAGATGGTCAAAAGAATTTGACGATCCTTATACTACAAAAATCCTCTTTACCTCTTTGGTCCGCCCCATTTTGGAATACGGATCTTGTGTTTGGTCCCCTCAATATGAGTCACACCAAATGAGAATTGAATCTGTGCAAAAGCAGTTTTTACTATTTGCTCTTCGTGGTCTGAACTGGGATCACAATGTCAAGCTTCCCTCGTACTCGAGTAGGCTTCTTTTGATTAACCTTCCCTCCCTTACTAACCGTAGAATAATGCTTGGCGTAGTTTTTATGCACAAGCTCCTAAATGGTGATGTAGACTCGCCTGATCTATTGACCCAAGTAGAATTCTCTGTACCTTTCAGGCCTACTAGAAACTATCTTCCCTTATTCCTTAAACGCTGTACCACTAACTTTTCTTTGCATGAACCCTTTCGAGTTCTTTGTTCTGACTACAATCGCCTTTACCGACTGATCAGTTCAGAGATCTCTCTTCCTATGCTAAAAGCGTCTATTCTTTCCTATCTAGCTCGTAATTAGCTGTAGTTTTCGTTTACTTGTCTGTTTGTTTGTGTTCCCCGCGACTCGTGCCGTACGTTATGCGGCTTGCGCCCCTCGGTCGGTTGGGCGGGAGGAGTGGCAAATTTTGCATCCGTTGGGATTTAAAAAAAAAAAAAAAAAAAAAAAAAAAACTTCCAAATGTAGTGTATTAACTTTTTTCAGAAATACTCCACAGATTGTGACATATTTTCTTAATAATAGTCCTTTAAAATGCCTCGATGAGATAAATGACTTGGGTGTCCTTATGGACCGAAAGTTATCTTTTAAGTCTCATATTTCCACTACTGTCGGTAAAGCTATGGGAGTTCTTGGGTTTGTAAAAAGATGGTCAAAGGAATTTAATGACCCTTACACAACCAAAATTCTCTTTACTTCATTGGTCCGTCCTATCCTTGAGTATGGATCTTGCATATGGGCACCTCAATATGATTCACACCAAGCAAGAATTGAATCTGTCCAAAAGCAGTTCCTACTCTTTGCTCTTCGTGGTCTGAACTGGGATCGCAATATCAATTTACCATCGTACTCTAGTAGACTTCTTTTACTTAACCTACCTTCTTTAACTAACCGTAGAGTAATGGTTGGCGTGATCTTCATCCACAAGCTCCTCAATAGTGATATAGACTCCCCTGAGCTATTGAGCCGCGTAGCTTTATCTGCTCCTTGTAGACCTACTAGAAATTTCATACCTCTATCACTTCCACGCTGTTCTACTAACTATGCTATGCATGACCCTTTTCGAATCCTTTGTTCTGATTACAACCGCCTTTACAGTGTAATCAGTTCTGAGCTCTCTCTTCCTTTACTAAAAACTTCTATCTTATCTTATTTAGTTTGTAACTAGATGTAGAATTCGTTTATTTGTCTGTGTTTTGTGATCTTGTTCCCGCGTCTCGAGCCGTACGTTATGCGGTATGCGCCCCTCGGTCGGTTGGGCGGGAGGTGTGGGCACTTAGTTCACCCGTTGGGATTCGCGCGTAAAAAAAAAAAAAAAAAAGCAGGACGTTTTATATCCAAGAGCAGGACGAATCGTCCATCGTTTTTACAGCCTACTTGCCAATTCAGTAAAGATAGCAACATATGCTGATGACACCGCAGTCATTGCTACAGTTAACGAAACGGTAAATACCTGGGGTTGCACTTGGATCGGAGGCTTACCTGGAGGCAGCATATAAATGCAAAAAAATGTTACTTAAAATCAAAACGAAAAAAATTTACTGGCTATTAGGACCGCGCTCGCTGCTAAGCCTTGAGAATAAAATACGGCTATATAAGGCCATTCTAAAACCAGTATGGACCAACGCGTTGCAGCTTTGGGGAAAAGCCAGCAAATCAAATATTGAAATTTTTCAGCGTTACCAGTCTAAAACCCTTAAAACAATAACAGGTGCTCCTTGGTACATGACAAACTTTGACATCCATAAAGATCTCAAACTTCCTCTTATCAATGAGGAAATACAAAATAGCGCTGAAAGATAGTTAAATAGGCTCAATGACCACAGCTGTATTTTAGCTTTGGGACTCCTCAGAAATACAAATATGAGCCGCCTATTTGCCAAATAGACAGTAGGTTTAGTTATTAATATGTAAATATGTAAATATATATTGATTGATTTCATTGTTAATACATTTGCTTATTGTTAGTAAAAGACAGATTGCAAATAAAAAAAAACTTTTAGCAATGAGATGAGCATTCCAATTCTAACGCCTGTCAAGGGTGAGGCCCAGGTTCTTCACCTTGTCCACACTCGGGAGAAGCGTCCCGTTAAGACCGACTGGAGGATAATTTCTGGGACCTTTTTTTTACTTTCATTATATTTTATACTATATATATATATATTTTATATTTTATCTATTTGTGAGTTACGGTTACAAGTACAAGTGGTCAAAACAAAAATCAACAAAGACTACAAAAACTGCGGCTTTCCACTTTGTTTTAGAAACGTTTGCTTTACTTGGGTCAAGTTTTTGTCACCACTCAACAGATTGATTCGGAAATGTCTCAAGTGTGGTTCGCCGAATTCCAAATGAGGTTGCCCATGCAGAAAAAGATTGGACGACAGGACATCTAGGTCATTCTATAAGGCAGAAAAACGGTCGAGTGCGGAGTGAATTTGCAGTCGATTCTTTGGGAAACACAAAGATTGGAAATTGCTGAAATATGTAGATCTTTTAGAAATAACTCTCGTAGTTAGGCAAGCTTACATTTTGCTCCATTGAAAGTAGTAGCGTTATACATCGATGTATATAACGCCCACAATAACTCAGTTGAGTAATCCTGAATTACCTCCAACCGAGATCCTTCGTGGAAAAACAGACAAATTCCGCGATTGTATTTGATAGGTGCTCTGTTCCCATTTTCTGTTTTATAATAAACTTGAGCTCGACGAGTATTGTAGTTTACGTTTTATAGAAGGTTATATTATGCTTAGGCATTTGATTAGCCTTAGCGATTTCCAAATTCTCCATCATCCAACATCTTTTTTCCTAACAGCGTTGTTGATGAAAAGCTATCTTCCCAATTCTTCTGATCTTTGGTTCAATTGTGAATTATGATGTGAATCGGAAGTCTGTCCGACTTTTTATATATAATTAACATAATTTATGCTATGTGGATGTTGTATATTTGTGCAAATAAATGTTCGATGTTGCAGTTGGAGGCGGGCGGGATCGAACAGCATTGGAGCGAATCCGACCCGCTTCGCCAACTTAGGTTTAAGAAATTTAAAATGAAAATATAGTCGTATAGTAAACTTAAAACCGATCGCAAGCAACATTTTTTTCGTTCGATATTTTTCCACAGAAACGAAGTCCCAACATTTCAGTAAAAATTCTTTTATAATCATAAAAAAACTTATAATTTTTCATGGCGCCCGAGCAGGGACAAGTTTTAAAGTGAAAAAATATATAAATATAAAATAAAATGAAGTAAGCAAGTCGTACCTGCCGACTTGGAGTAATCTCTTTACCAAAAAAGGATATACAATTTAAACAGACTCCTTCGCAATCCTCATTAATTGAATAAATTTTTTTATAAAATTTTCTTAGCAAGCTGAAACACCAAATGCATACTTTCTCGCTCACTCATATCAGTGAACGAAACTAATGCGTCATTCGGCACAAAGCAACATGCGCATGCTATCTCGCTCACACATTTCAGTACAAAACATATATGTATACGTATATCTCCGATATTTATTGTCAGCTTTCGTTCAAATGGTACATATTGGCTATATAATTGAATCTGCTAAATAGAAATATGATAGCGTTAATATAACTCTAGTTATAGTTTTTTCTAATTTGCGTGGGCGGAAGTGAGCTTATAAAGTATAAAGTCTCTAAAGGACAGAGGTACATACATATATACATGTATATATATAAAAATGAAAAAAAAGTTTAAAATTGTGAAGTGAATGTGTTAAGTTCAATTTGTTGCAGAAATAAATACATACATATATTTTGCTACATAAAACAAGAAGCAAAACAAAAGAACAAAAAACAGTTCACAGTTAAGCTGCACACCGCGTCGGGAAATTAAACAAAACAAAAAACATAAAAAAGTTCTCCCGCGTCTGTCGCGATACATATAAAAAATATTGTAAAATGCTTGGAGTGGTCATCCCCATTAGCAAAGTCGATTTCGGAGTTAAAGAAATTTGATTCCAAAGCAAAGGTCAACTCGAAGGTAAAGTGCTTAAAATTGAAAGAGAGAATTTATCTTTGGTAATTGTGCTGGCCATCTCGAGCACACACTTTCAATATCTAGCTCAGGAAGTAGTTGAGCTAACAAATAACCCGTGCATGCATTTGTTTTATTTCTCTTTATTGTATCAAAAAATTTTAATTGTTGCATTGCTGATCAGCAAGTTTCGAATCGTAAGATTCTAATTTTGTGGTAAAGTAATATCACAAAATTATTTGTCGGTGTTTGGTAACAAGTTAAATTTCTTTTCTTGTTGCCAAGCGCAAAAATTCGCTCTTCGCCCCTCGGTACTCCTTCTCACACCATCTCCATTACATGCTTACCGGTTAGTTGGTCTGCAGAGCACACACGGATACATATATATCTGTTGAAGTAAATGTTGATTTTCTATATGGCGGAATTTTGGAGCAGACCAACACAGTTTATCATCATTAAATTGATTTATTGACTTCACGGGTGTTAACCTAATATATAAACAACTTTAATGTTACGGTGCTGGTTCAGCTTTAAAATTTAACTGTGCCTATGTAGTTTCTGTCGTCAACTAATTTGCTATCTGCATGGCAACAAGTATAGAAGCAACTTTGAAATTAAAAAACAGATGCAACGGTTAAATTCCCAGCATATATGCCTTTTACTAAGAATTAAAGTGCAAAAGAAAATATATGTAAATGTAAGTGTAAATGTAAATGTAATGGATTAACCCTCTACTGGCTACGTGGGTGGTAATGAGATTTCGGCGGCATATTCCACCTCCCAGAGATCGCTTTGCAATCCTTCGCTGGTGAATTTTCTAGCCAGACAAATTGCATAGGGCACCGTTTTTACGGAGCGTACAAGTCGCTCCCATGTTCCCCCATATGAGGGGCCGCTGGTGGATTAAATTTCCATTTGATTTCCATTCCATTTCTTCCTCGGAGTTCCGCACCGGTTACAGAAGTTTCGGATGCACATGATGCATGAAGCGGTATCCAGAGAACATGCCAATTCCAAAAGTACTGCCCTTATGGTTAGGCAGGTGAAGATAACACCTCACCTCTTCTCCCTGCGCCGTCCTACCGTCACAAGAAGAGGGCCAAAGTATGTCGTTGGTAGGCAGCCAGCCTAGCTGCTGGTAGAGGTGCCATCTGGGGTACAATAGGTTTGGCACTCTGATTTTTACAGCGTTGGCAGGACTTTCGTATCTTTTTGTATAGAACTCGCAAACGTGGTTTGTAGTACATGCCTCGTATTCTGTTAATACACGTCTCATGAGAAGTGTGGTACATTTCCTGGTGATACCAATTAACTATAAGCCTCGTTACATGATGACCATACGGGAGCACTATTTGATTTTGGCTGCACAGGTTTTCTGCTCTTCCTCTGGTGCGCAGCAATTGGTTTTCATTCAAAGATATTAGTTTGGAGTTTGATTTTATGGTTTTACCTCGGGCTAGATTGTAGGCTTCTGATTTGAATTCCGAAGATTGCGCATGTCTTAGAATGAATGTTTGCGCACGCTGGATCATCTCGTAAGAAACTTCCTTCGGTGGTGATCCATCCTATGTTTTGCCCGTAGTTTTTCTATGTAGAAAATGTAGAGCGCTACGGCTCGATATAGCCTACGCCAGTTGGAAAAATATTCCGTGTTATCGGTTCCAGCGACGAATTGTCGATAAAAAATAGGTTATGCCTGATCTCGTCATTAATTGATGGCCCCAGATCGGTACATTTTGGCCATTCAGACTGCTGCTTTAGTAAGAACTCTGGTCCGTTGAGCCATTTTGTGAATTTATTAGAGTTGGATGCCTTGGTAGTAAAATCTGCAGGGTTTTCATTAGTTGGTACCCAATTCCATTGATTGACATCAGAAACTTCTAATGTTTCACCCACACGATGCATGACAAACTGCTGAAACTTTCGGGGTCCATGCGGAGCCATTTTAATACTGTCTTAGAATCGGACCAGTACCAACTGGAGTTGATTGACAGCCGCTTTTTGCCCGTAATCCGAGTGTTTAGCTTTGTTCCAATGACGGCAGCTTGCAACTCCATCCTTGGAATGGACATTGGATTTAGCGGGGCTACCTTTGCCTTGGAGGCCACAAAGCTGAGATAGGTTGATTCCCTTTGCCGTATACGTAGGTAGGAGACCGCTGCATAGGCCAGTTCACTGGCATCCACGAACGTATGCAGCTGAATGTTTTGTGTGCGTTCGCTGCTTCGGAAGTAACATCTAGGAATAGATACACCAGCCATTGTTGGTAGGAGACGTTTCCATCGCATCCATTTAGGTACAAGGTCTTCTGGTAAGCTGTCATCCCAGCCAATGCCGCTTCTACATATATCTTGTAGAAGAATTTTCAGCTCAATTGGAAAATATGAAATGAAGCCGAGGGGATCGTACATTGACATCAGCACTTAAAGAAGTTCTCGCTTTGTTTGTGTTCTGTCGCCTTCGAATATGTTTCGTTTCAGCCTCGCAAACTTGCATATGAAGATGAAGTCATCGGAGCATGGTGTCCAATACAAGCCAAGTACCTTTTCAGTCTCAGTGATTTCAACTGCCGTAGCAGACTTTGATTGGCTGTCGAGCATGTGGAGTACCTCCTGAGAGTTCGATGCCCAATTCCGTATGTGGAAGCCGCCTGCTTAATGGATGCTTGGCACTTGAGTCGCAATATTTGCAACATTTATATCGCTGTCATCGCTGTAGATAAAGTCATCTACGTAGTGGTAATCCTTCACTGCTTGTGCTACGAGAGGATACTGGTGCTGGAATCGATCCGCGTGCAGTTGATCCCAAAAGTGAGCGCTTCCATAAGGTATACTTATGGCTGATGCGTATCGTTGCTTTCGTTGAACCAAAGAAACCTCTGGGCCGCATAACGTACGGCACGAGTCGCGGGGAACACAAATATACAGACAAGTAAACGAAAACTATAGCTACTTACAAGCTAGATAGGAAAGAATAGACGCTTTTAGACTGGGAAGACAGATCTCTGAACTGATCAGTCGGTAAAGGCGATTGTAGTCAGAACAAAGAACTCGAACGGGTTCATGCAAAGAAAAGTTAGTAGTACAGCGTTTAAGAATTAAGGGAAGATAGCTTCTAGTAGGCCTGAAAGGTACAGAGAATTCTACTTGGGTCAATAGATCAGGCGAGTCTACATCACTATTTAGGAGCTTGTGCATAAAAACTACACCAAGCATTATTCAACGGTTAGTAAGGCAGGGGAGGTTAATCAAAAGAAGCCTACTCGAGTACGAGGGAAGCTTGACGTTGTGATCCGAGTACAGACCACGAAGAGCAAAAAGTAAAAACTGCTTTTGCACAGATTCAATTCTCATTTGGTGTGACTCATATTGAGGTGACCAAACACAAGATCCGTATTTCAAAATCGGCCGGACCAAAGAGGTAAAGAGGATTTTTGTAGTATCATCAAATTCTTTTGACCATCTCTTTATAAATCCGAGAACCCCCATTGCTTTGCCAACAATTGTGGAAACATGGGAGTTGAAAGTCAATTTATGGTCCATAAGTACATCCAAAACGTTCATGACATTTAGACGTTCTAATGGAGAATTATTTATGAAATAGGTTATAAGTTGAGGACAGTTTCTATTAAATGTTATAACCTTACACTTTGCAGTGTTTAAATTCAAACGATTGTGTTGACACCAACACTGAAAATTGTTAAGGTCAGCCTGTAATGGACTGGGCGAAACCATATCTTTGAAACTAAGGCAAAGCTAAACATCGTCAGCATACAAGTTATTCCTTTAAAAATTATTATGATTTTATTAGCGACCGACTGGCCGACTCTAAGTATTACTTGAAACTAAACTTATAATATCTTATTAATACCCAAAAAACCCACAGCTAACCAAGAGTAGTTGAATCAGCGCCTCGTGCCATCCAGTTGGTTGCCGCGGTCAATGCGCCTCAGCTGGGGAATCATATTTCGGTCGGCCGTGGGACCGACTAATTGATGACGCTGCGTCTGCGACTATGTTGCAATCGCTTCCGTTCACTTATTTGTTTGGCTGGTCATAACTCCTACCTCAAGTAAGTGATGGACGTCCTCGGACTTCTTTAAAGCGGTCTGAAGGTTGCTAATCAGCTGGGCTTGGTGTCTTATTTTCCAACGACGACGTACCTCGTAGATGATGAGGATTGCCACAACAACTATGACCAGGATAGCACCACAACTGATGATAGAACCAGATATCAGTTTGGAGCGAAGCTGACCGATGTTTTGTAAATTGGTCAAGCTAAGCTCATGTAGAAGTGGCAGACTCAGTTTCTCCCGATGGCTTGTTATGTTGATTTGGGAGATAGCTGCAACCATTGGTTTCTTCTTCAATGCCCCATAATTGTTGATGAAAAGGGTATCATTTATGGTCCCTTTGTCATCAAATGTTGCTAAGTATGTGCCAGAAACCACTTGCGTGTGATTGTCTCTGTTGATGATGGTTGCGGTGAGATCATCGATAATTTTTATCCTATCATCCACCACTGTCAGTGGATCAAGATGGCTGGATCGAGTGCCGCATTTCGCTGGTGACCCAGATATGAGGTTCTGTGCGCAATTAGGTGTTGATGATCTTCTGCAGAATGTTGTGCTCACCGCCACATCACACCCAGTAACCGCATACAACTCCGTGCCACAGTCCGCAACTATGCTACCCTTTTCAAAATGTAAAACTATATTTTTTCTTTGAACAGGATAAACATTATTTTTCTTACATGCTAATTTCGGATTTGGATATTTTTTGAGAAAGTGTAGGATATCGTTATTCTGGAAAGCTTTAATGCTAGCTACCTCTAAGATATCAGTTACACTAATGTTAGTGAGATGTTTGTTTTTGATTTCCTGAATATCTAGGTCGCTTAGTATTAAATTTGCTTTCGCAAGTGTAATAGTTAATATTAAATTTTGTATGTCTGAAATGACCGTTCTATTTTTTGCCAAGACAGTTTCAAATAGGTGTTCAATATTTAATTCATCGATTTTGCTTATTTCGTTTAAAGAGTTAGTGAGCTTATTTAGTCTATCTTGAAGTTTACTATTTATTTTAATTTGTCTATTTTATTGTTTACTTAACTGATTTTGTCTAAATTTAACTTGTTCCCAATCATCAAAATCTTAGGTGCTCACAACCACTTTAAGAGCTGTGCCTAGTATGTTTAGACTCCTAGCATACCTATGATGTACTCTTAATGTCTCTATTAGTGTACTTATCCTATCGATATCTGCTAGTATTACTTTTCTCACATGTTCTTGTTTAAACGATTCCACCAACACTCTCGTCTCTTCGGCGTATGTTTGGTACGACGTCACGTTTGTTGTATGTCTAAGGTATGCGTCGTCCCAAATAGTTACATCTCCGTCCATTGCAGGTATGTAATTGGACGTTGAGTAATCCGTCAGTTTTACCGAAGCCACCATTAAAGCCATTAGTATCGGCTGCACGAATTTAATTCTAAATGAAATATTAAAAATTAAAAAATAATAAAAATATTTTATCGAAGGTTGTCCTTATGGACCACCCTCCCTTTTATGAGAACAGACGTTCCCAGGTCTGCCTCCACTGTACCTTCCGTATATAACTGGGACAGTTTGTTACCTAATCGTTTATTTGACTTCACCCATACCTTGTCTCCTACCTGATATTTTTTGTCAGCTCTTTTTTTATTCCCCTGTTCCAATTGTTTGTTCTGGGTTTTTTCGAGTTTTCCTCGGATAACTGCCTCTATTTCTGCGGTTGCCTTATGAAGTATTTCTATCGGTTGCTTGTTTGTCACCGAATGGATAGTTCTGTTATATTCTATTGTGGCTAATAGTATTACATCAACCATCTCGTTGGTTTTTTTGCATCTTGCAATTTCCGTCAGGTGCTATGGAATCTCTCCACCTGCCCATTCGAAGTGCTATACAGTGGAGGTGCATTTGCAATATGAATATCAAAATTATTTAACAACAATGATTTTATTGTCTCAGAGTTTAGTGACCGTTCATTGTCACAATAGATAGTTTTGACTTTTGGAAAGAGGTTAATTAATTAGAGTAAAGAAGCCTTTATGTCAACAATTGCTCGGGAAGCAATGGGCTGAACTACAGCGAACTTGGAAAATTTATCAAGACATGTAAGAAAAAGTTTCTTATCTGTTGGAAAAACGTCGACGTGTAAAATTTCTCCTGCAAAAGATGGAATGGGTGTGACACCTAATAAGTACTTTCTAGGGTGTCTATCGTACTTGGCCACTGAACAAATTTTGCAATTTGCAGCAATCTCTGTTGCTAATCTGTTCATATTTGGAAAGAAATAATCGCGAAGCACTTGCTTAAAATTTTCTTGGGCTGCTCAATGAGCTGTGTTATGCTCAGTTGTTAGTATTTCCCTTTGTTCCATTCGGTCAGGAATATCGCTGACTAGGTACTTCGAGTACCTAAAGGTTGTGGTTGGGAACATTTGGACAAGTCTATGCTGAACGAAGGCAAGCACTGGAAGTTCGCAGTGTATTGCGTTGACTACGTCTGCATTTATCACATTCTGCAACGTTTGCATTAATGTACTTCTATCAGACACTTGAATAATATGCCTTGCTTTTGTCTGAAAAAGTAAGAATGTTCTTACTGAAGGGAAGTCTGCCTCTTTGATGACAATTTGATTCCTAAAACAATTGACCGGCTTGTCTGTTAAATCAATAGTGTAGTGTTTTTGAGACTGTAAAGCATTTATGTTTTGCCGTGACAGTGCGTCGGCAACTTTATTTTCTTTCCCTGGTTTATAAATAAGTTTCGCGTTGTGATCGTCAATAAGGGATTTCCATCGCTTTATTTTTGCGTTTGTATTGTGATCAGACACTGCGAAGGTAAGGGGTTGATGATCCGTATAAATGTTTAAATCTCTAACTCCGTACAAGTAATTTCGGAGTGTTTTCAAAGCCCAAACGATTGCCAAAAGTTCCCTTTCATTAGTCGCTAGGTCAGGTTCGCTGTCCCGCAATGTTCTTGAAATCATTGTTATGGGTCTTCCGTCTTGCGACAGTACAGCTCCCAGGCCTTGTCCTGAGGCATCTGTTGTTATATCGAATGGTTTTTTATAATCAGGGTATCTTAACATGACATCTTCTGATGTTAGGATATTTTTAAGTCTATCGAACGTTAGCAGTGGTTGGAGTGGTTGGTGCTAACCTTCCCATTGTCTCCCTTAAGTATTTCTGTTAACGGTCTTGCGATTGCGGCATAGTTTTTTATAAAACACCTATAATAGCTAGATAAGCCCAAAAATAACCTTAGCTCGTACAGAGATGTTGGTGGTTTGATAAACTGAATAGCCTGAACCTTTTCTAGCGAGGTTTTTATACCTCCAACTAGCAACAACAAACCCGATGTATTCGACGCTTTTTTGAAAAACTTCGATTTTTCCTGGGAAACTCTCATACCTGCATCGCTAAGACATTGAAGAATATAAAAATATGATAACAACGTCCACATAAACGTGACAAATTTTCCCGATGTATTCTCTTAGAACATCATCAATAGCCCTCTGAAAAATACTAGGGGCGTTTTTAGTCCAAATGGGAGTCGACAAAATTCGTACTTCCCACTTTTGACAGAGAAGGCGGTTTTCTCCCCCACCCCCTCTGCCAGCTCAATCTGGTGAAATCCCGACATTAGATCCAAAGTTGAGAAATACTGTGCTTTTCCCATGTTCGACAGTATTGTCGTAATAGAGGGAATCGGATACTTGTCCGACACAGTTACTTGGTTTAATTTTCGAAAATCAATGACCATTCTTTTCTTTTTATGGCCCTACTCGTCAACGCCTTTTTTGTCTACGATCTTGACGGTCGCATAGTGTCGTCTTTTAAAAGTTGTTTAATCTCCGCATTAACGAAGTCAGATACCCCCAACGGATATTCATATAATCTTGAAAAAACAAGTCCTCCCTGTGTTCGAATGGTTGCCACTGTGTTTATATTAAATGGTAGACCTACTTTGGGGCCTGCAAATGAAGAAGCTCTTAACTTAATCATTTTCTGAAATTTTTTCTTTTATAGCAAAAGGAACATCTTCTTCATCTATTTCATTGAAATTCACGTCCACACGTTTTTGCAACTTAATATCCTCAGAACACCCTATAAAATAAATTTTGCCTTCTGTAAAATTGACGGTGGAGTTCACCTTTCTTAAAAGGTCTAACCCTATAATAGAATCAAAATCCGTTAAAGTGGTTAAAATGAAGAAAAAGGATTTTTCTCCAAAGAGAATGATTTTACATTTTGTATTGACAGAGGAGGAGCCATGGATGGACTTAACCTGAAACGGACTTTGCAC
The DNA here is from genome assembly GCA_018150375.1 of Drosophila sturtevanti. Classification (NCBI taxonomy): domain Eukaryota; kingdom Metazoa; phylum Arthropoda; class Insecta; order Diptera; family Drosophilidae; genus Drosophila; species Drosophila sturtevanti. The sequence goes on along the minus strand of JAECWJ010000351.1, from coordinate 38,746 downwards.
TGAGACAATGTGTTTTAATTCGGACAATGGCTTAATATAATTTTTGGATGCCCCAGTATCTACGAGAATTTTTATTGCTTCCCGTCTAACTGTTTTGTAATGTACGGGAGGAAGAATGTGCCCCTAAAAATTGAAGGCCTCAATATTGGATTGTTCGTCCTCAAAGATTGTGACAACGTCCTCCGCTTTCGACTCATAATCTTCGTCACCGTCTAGCACAACCCGATTATGGGTCACACTTTGTCGACTTTGCGTCGAACTCGCGAAAGGTTTGCGCTGCTGATAGGCAGTTGTTTGTTTAAACCGCGATGTAGATCGATCAATGTCCATTGGCTCCATGGGCTGAGTTTGATTTCGTCCCTGTTTCGATTTTGAACTGGTGAACTGTCTGGAACTTTGGTTTCTCTTGCCAGCATAGTTCTGTTTTTTATTGAAATGTGGGTTTTTATTTTGACCCGTATTTGCTTGACCATCGTGATGGTACTGTGATTTCTTTGAATGTTCTTGAGAATTGTTAATTGAATTTTTATTTTTATCATCTGCAGCCTTTGCAAAGGTTGCAGCGAAATTGGCATATTCATTACTAGCTTCGGCCTCTTGTGCCATTGCAAGGGCAATTGGCAAAGTCTTGGGCCTTGCCGGTAAAACGTGTGCCTTAAGAGACTTTTTTAAGTCCTGAAACGAATGAATGCAATGCATCCTCGCGATGTTGCTCATTGAGAGTTGAGGCTTTTGACATATCCTGAGTCATCAGCGTTTTGTTTGTTAGGAGGGTCAAAGTTTTTTCGATTTCGTCGAAATACTCGAAAAGGGACAATTCACCCTGTCTGAGCACACCCAATTTTTCTTTTATGACGCGAGCTGGTATTTTATCTGCATACGTGAAGTCTAGTCTTGCTATTATAGCATCAAAATTTAAAGCGGTATTATAGGATGAAAGTGTTGAACTTGCCGTACCTTTGATTTTATTTCTGATTATTCCCACTGCTTGATAGTGTGCTGTACTGCCATTGTACGGACGGAACAGATCATACGCGAATGTTGCTGCTGACCACCATGCACCATATTCTGCCTGGCTACCACTAAATTCTGGAACTGATCTTACTATATCGAGTGGCTCCTTACACTCGACTGCTGGTACTACTCTAACTGTTTCATACACTTCCACGTCCGGTGTGGAGATTTTTAAATCATAAACCTGTCTGGTTAACACACCTATTTTTTCATCTAACTGCTCTGTAAATTTTCTTTCTAGGTTTTCAGCTTGAACAGCTAGAGCAGATTTTACTGCTTCATGCATTATATTAATTACTTCTTGCGCATTCATTTTTGCTGTTTTATTCTTTTTGCTTTCGGTATAAATATTTAATTCCTCGCACAGCTCAGCTTACTCTTCGTCACTGCAATTATCACTTGTCATAAAAAAAATTTTCACTATTACACTTTGTTAAGGCAAATTGGGTTTATAACTAACACCTTATTAAAAAGGGGAAAAAAGGAAAAGGGAAAGAAAACCTCCAAGAACGATAAGTCTTAGATGCAATTGGTTGATGCCACATTCCCTCTTTAATTTTGAGGGTCACGGCGAGGTTCCAGTTGTTTGTACCGCTGATAATGCTGGGGCGTACAGTAGAATATGACACTATGGGTAGTTCCGCCAAGTACGGGAACTGTTCAGCGAGTGCACGCATGTTAATGGACTGCACTGGTAGATTTAGTCCATCTACACTGTGGACATCCTCCAAGGAGAATCGTTTGCCATTATCTGGGTTCGCAATAGTTAGCGTGATGTATTCTGACGAGTCTTCTTTCCGTGTAGTATTGTCTGTCCATTTTAGACATAATGGTTTAGGTATGCATTTCAAGCCCAGCTGTTTATAAATCTTTTCTTCGATGAGTGTTACTGATGAGCCCTCATCTAGAAATGCAAAGGTATTAGTTACTTTGTTTTTATTTATAATTTGAATTGGAAGAACATAGAAATGGGTTAGACCCGGGTCTCTGTGCATTTGCATGTGTTTGGTCTCCGGCTGGTGCACGTTTCGAACCGTCTCCTTTACGGCGGGTTCTGTTGATTGCTACTCCTCGTGGATCAATGGGTGGTGCATGCTCTTGCATCCTCGCATGCCACATGTGTCGTTTGTAAAGAAGCGCCACATAAACATAAAGGAGCTAAAGTATGCTCCTTGGCATTTCCGATGGTGACGATTAAGGCACCGATTGCACAACTTGCAGTTGCGTGCGATTGACTTCTTCTGTTCAAAGACATCTACCTGTACTTCGCACAGCTTTGATTGAGGCTGGCACCCTTTTGTGGTATATTGGTGACGTTACGTGGCTTGCTGCTTCGGCTATGTCGTATATCCACTTGCTTAATGTTTCCATGGACGGTATTTTTAGGTCCTTGGGATACATTGCCCACTGCAACTTCAGTTGTGTGGGGAGTTTTTCCACTAGCTCCTGCACGAGTATTCGATTCTCTATGTAGCTGCGAAGTTCGCAGGCTTCCATAGTTGAATAAATATTCCGTACGCATAGGGCGTACTCGATAAGAGGTTCGAGCTTATCTTTGGGTGGAGGCAGTTGCCTTGCCTTTTTCATCAGATCGTGCAAAATATGTTCTGGCCACCCGAAACACATACGCAGTGTTCGAATGATTTCGGGTACCATGGCTGGCAACAGCAATTTGCACTGTATCATCTCTCGTGCTTTACCTTTTAGGCTAGCTTGCAGTCGCATGAGATTCCCGGCGTCCGTATAGCCCGCAATCTTCGTGCTGGTTTGGAAGCTGCTATAAAACAGTGGCCAGTTTTGCGGATTTCCATCAAAAGTGGGTAGTTCTTTCGGAATTGCTTGACGCGCTGCGATTTGCGATGCGCTTGGTGCTGCTAGATGTGCCACGCGTGGTTGAAAATTTGTGAGTTGCGGCTGTTGCATTGCTGTCATGCATGGTTTTATTGTTGACGGTGAATATTTTGACTGCATCTGGTTCGCCGCTGTCAGTGGCAACGAGTTAAAGAGTCGCCACGTGTCACTTTTCGTTGATTGCGTTACCATCGTATTTAATTTTGCAATAAAGCTGGCAGCCGTTGTTTTTGCAAAATCCGTTATTTCTGCTGGCGATGATGCAGCCTGGGGCCGATCTACACGCATGGCACTGGCGACAGTCTGCAGAGCGTTGGTTAAGATTGTGGTGGCGACTTCGGTAGCTACGCTTGCACAGTCACAGTTCCAGCTGCTATCAAGGCCATCTTCCTTGGTCTCCACACAATCGAAATGATACCAGGAGTGACATTGATTGCATTGGACCATTCGGTCGTTATCCTCCTGCAAGCATCTCTTGCAGTGATATACCCCGCTGGACAGATTTCTATTTGACATGATTCCGAGTGACTTTGGAGTTAACTTCACTATGCAGAGATGTTGGTAATTTTAATTGGACTTATCTATGTAAGTCGTTGGCGGTTGACCGTTTATGTTATACAATGTGTTACAAGTGGTTGTGTAATCGTAAAGGGGTTACCCCGTTATGTGATTAGATCGAAGTTTCTGGGTACACCCTTGAAATTCGTTAGCTTTGTTTAAAGAATTCTTTGGGTTGACCCGAAGAAACTTTATTAAGTTTAATTTTAAAGAATTGTTGAGTTAGACGTTGATTTTCTATACGGCGGAATTTTGGAGCAGACCAACACAGTTATTCTTCATTAAATTCATTTATTAACTCCACGTGTGTTAACCTAATATAAAATTTCCTCCCATGCTGCCGACGTCCAGTACAGCTACCTTAGCCACAGGCCGCAGCAAAGTCCCGCTGGTTGTTTGATCAGCACTCGTCTCACTTGGTTATCTTTGGCCAGAATTATATGCTCGATCATACCTTTAGGCCAGCTGTTGCGTGGCAGATTTTCGTCCACCACTAATACGACGTCTCGGACTGCTATTGGTGGTTTTTTTGTAAACCACATGCCACGTCTGGTCAGGTCAGGAACATATTCCTTCACCCAACGCCGCCAGAATTGGTCGGCGAATTGTTGCGTGGCCTGCCACATATGACGCGCGCTAAATGTTGGGTCAAAGATTGGCTTATAGCCGCCTGCTGATCCAATTAACAGATGGTTTAGTGTGATAGCCTCGTGTGGAACAAAAGTGAGTGGTCTGGGATATATTCCACGTCCCAGAGAGCGCTTTGCAGGCCTTCGCTGGTGGATTTCCTAGCCGGACAAATTGCATAGAGCACCGTTTTTACGGAGCGTACAAGTCGCTCCCATGCTCCCCCCATATGAGGTGCCGCTAGTGGGTTAAATTTCCATTTGATGTTAACAAACGACGATTTGACTTCGTTAAAGTTGACCTTTTGCAGTTTTCGTCGCAAATAACTTTTTCGGCAGCTTTATTCCGTTGTCGCTATAGATCTCCCTCGGAGTTCCGCGCCGGTTACAGAAGTTACGGATGCACATGATGCATGAAGCGGTATCCAGAGAACATGCCAATTCCAAAAGTACTGCCCTTATGGTTAGTCAGGTGAAGATAACGCCCCACCTCTTCCCCCTGCGCCGTCCTACCGTCACAAGAAGAGGGCCAAAGTAGTCGACGCCAACGTATGTGAACGGTCGTTGGTAGACGGCCAGCTTAGCTACTGGTTGAGGTGCCATCTGGGGTACGATAAGTTTGGCACTCTGATTTTCACAGCGTTGGCAGGACTTTCGCATATTTTTGTACAGAACTAGCAAACGTGGTATGTAGTAGATGAATTGTATTCTGTTAGTACACGTCTCATGAGAAGTGTGGTGCATTTCCTGGTGATACCAATTAACTATAAGCCGTGCAACATGATGATCATTTGACTATTGATTCATTTAGGTACAAGGTGTTCTGTCGCCTTCAAATATGTTTAGTTTCAGCCTCGTGAACTTGCATATAAAAATGAAGTCATCAGAGCCTGGTGTCCAATACAAGCCAAGTACCTTTTCAATCACAGTGATTTTAACTGCCGTGGCAGAAGTTGATTGGCTTTCGAGCATGTGGAGTACCTCCTGAGAGTTCTATGCCCAATTCCGTATGTGGAAGCCGCCTGCTTCATGGATGCTTCGCACTTGAGTCGCAATATTTGCAACATTTACATCACTGTCATCGCTGTAGATAAAGTCATCTACGTAGTGGTAATCCTTCACTGCTTGTGCTACGAGAGGATACTGGTGCTGGAATCGATCCGCGTGCAGTTGATCCCAAAAGTGAGCGCTTCCATAAGGTATACTTATGGCTGATGCGTATCGTTGCTTTCGTTGAACCAAAGAAACCTCTGGGCCGCATAACGTACGGCACGAGTCGCGGGGAACACAAATATACAGACAAGTAAACGAAAACTATAGCTACTTACAAGCTAGATAGGAAAGAATAGACGCTTTTAGACTGGGAAGAGAGATCTCTGAACTGATCAGTCGGTAAAGGCGATTGTAGTCAGAACAAAGAACTCGAACGGGTTCATGCAAAGAAAAGTTAGTAGTACAGCGTTTAAGAATTAAGGGAAGATAGCTTCTAGTAGGCCTGAAAGGTACAGAGAATTCTACTTGGGTCAATAGATCAGGCGAGTCTACATCACTATTTAGGAGCTTGTGCATAAAAACTACACCAAGCATTATTCAACGGTTAGTAAGGCAGGGGAGGTTAATCAAAAGAAGCCTACTCGAGTACGAGGGAAGCTTGACGTTGTGATCCGAGTACAGACCACGAAGAGCAAAAAGTAAAAACTGCTTTTGCACAGATTCAATTCTCATTTGGTGTGACTCATATTGAGGTGACCAAACACAAGATCCGTATTTCAAAATCGGCCGGACCAAAGAGGTAAAGAGGATTTTTGTAGTATCATCAAATTCTTTTGACCATCTCTTTATAAATCCGAGAACCCCCATTGCTTTGCCAACAATTGTGGAAACATGGGAGTTGAAAGTCAATTTATGGTCCATAAGTACATCCAAAACGTTCATGACATTTAGACGTTCTAATGGAGAATTATTTATGAAATAGGTTATAAGTTGAGGACAGTTTCTATTAAATGTTATAACCTTACACTTTGCAGTGTTTAAATTCAAACGATTGTGTTGACACCAACACTGAAAATTGTTAAGGTCAGCCTGTAATGGACTGGGCGAAACCATATCTTTGAAACTAAGGCAAAGCTAAACATCGTCAGCATACAAGTTATTCCTTTAAAAATTATTATGATTTTATTAGCGACCGACTGGCCGACTCTAAGTATTACTTGAAACTAAACTTATAATATCTTATTAATACCCAAAAAACCCACAGCTAACCAAGAATAGTTGAATCAGCGCCTCGTGCCATCCAGTTGGTAGCCGCGGTCAATGCGCCTCAGCTGGGGAATCATATTTCGGTCGGCCGTGGGACCGACTAATTGATGACGCTGCGTCTGCGACTATGTTGCAATCGCTTCCGTTCACTTATTTGTTTGGCTGGTCATAACTCCTACCTCAAGTAAGTGATGGACGTCCTCGGACTTCTTTAAAGCGGTCTGAAGGTTGCTAATCAGCTGGGCTTGGTGTCTTATTTTCCAACGACGACGTACCTCGTAGATGATGAGGATTGCCACAACAACTATGACCAGGATAGCACCACAACTGATGATAGAACCAGATATCAGTTTGGAGCGAAGCTGACCGATGTTTTGTAAATTGGTCAAGCTAAGCTCATGTAGAAGTGGCAGACTCAGTTTCTCCCGATGGCTTGTTATGTTGATTTGGGAGATAGCTGCAACCATTGGTTTCTTCTTCAATGCCCCATAATTGTTGATGAAAAGGGTATCATTTATGGTCCCTTTGTCATCAAATGTTGCTAAGTATGTGCCAGAAACCACTTGCGTGTGATTGTCTCTGTTGATGATGGTTGCGGTGAGATCATCGATAATTATTATCCCATCGTCCACCACTGTCAGTGGATCAAGATGGCTGGATCGAGTGCCGCATTTCGCTGGTGACCCAGATATGAGGTTCTGTGCGCAATTAGGTGTTGATGATCTTCTGCAGAATGTTGTGCTCACCGCCACATCACACCCAGTAACCGCATACAACTCCGTGCCACAGTCCGCTACTATGCTGCAAAATGTAAAACTATATTTTTTCTTTGAACAGGTTAAACATTAATTTTCGTACATGCTAATTTCGGATTTGGATATTTTATGAGAAAGTGTAGGATATCGTTATTCTGGAAAGCTTTAATGCTAGCTACCTCTAAGATATCAGTTACACTAATGTTAGTGAGATGTTTGTTTTTGATTTCCTGAATATCTAGGTCGTTAAGTATTAAATTTGCTTTCGCAAGTGTAATAGTTAATATTAAATTTTGTATGTCTGAAATGACCGTTCTATTTTTTTGCCAAGACAGTTTCAAATAGGTGTTCAATATTTAATTCATCGATTTTGCTTATTTCGTTTAAAGAGTTAGTGAGCTTATTTAGTCTATCTTGAAGTTTACTATTTATTTTAATTTGTCTATTTTATTGTTTACTTAACTGATTTTGTCTAAATTTAACTTGTTCCCAATCATCAAAATCTTAGGTGCTCACAACCACTTTAAGAGCTGTGCCTAGTATGTTTAGACTCTTAGCATACCTATGATGTACTCTTAATGTCTCTATTAGTGTACTTATCCTATCGATATCTGCTAGTATTACTTTTCTCACATGTTCTTGTTTAAACGATTCCACCAACACTCTCGTCTCTTCGGCGTATGTTTGGTACGACGTCACGTTTGTTGTATGTCTAAGGTATGCGTCGTCCCAAATAGTTACATCTCCGTCCATTGCAGGTATGTAATTGGACGTTGAGTAATCCGTCAGTTTTACCGAAGCCACCATTAAAGCCATTAGTATCGGCTGCACGAATTTAATTCTAAATGAAATATTAAAAATTAAAAAATAATAAAAATATTTTATCGAAGGTTGTCCTTATGGACCACCCTCCCTTTTATGAGAACAAACGTTCCCAGGTCTGCCTCCACTGTACCTTCCGTATATAACTGGGACAGTTTGTTACCTAATCGTTTATTTGACTTGACCCATACCTTGTCTCCTACCTGATATTTTTTGTCAGCTCTTTTTTTATTCCCCTGTTCCAATTGTTTGTTCTGGGTTTTTTCGAGTTTTCCTCGGATAACTGCCTCCATTTCTGCGGTTGCCTTATGAAGTATTTCTATCGGTTGCTTGTTTGTCACCGAATGGATAGTTCTGTTATATTCTATTGTTGCTAATAGTATTACATCAACCATCTCGTTGGTTTGAGAACTTGATTTTTTGCATCTTGCAATCTCCGTCAGGGTGCTATGGAATCTCTCCACCTGCCCATTCGAAGTGCTATACAGTGGAGGTGCATTTGCAATATGAATATCAAAATTATTTAACAACAATGATTTTATTGTCTCAGAGTTTAGTGACCGTTCATTGTCACAATAGATAGTTTTGACTTTTGGAAAGAGGTTAATTAATTAGAGTAAAGAAGCCTTTATGTCAACAATTGCTCGGGAAGCAATGGGCTGAACTACAGCGAACTTGGAAAATTTATCAAGACATGTAAGAAAAAGTTTCTTATCTGTTGGAAAAACGTCGACGTGTAAAATTTTTCCTGCAAAAGATGGAATGGGTGTGACACCTAATAAGTACTTTCTAGGGTGTCTGTCGTACTTGGCCACTGAACAAATTTTGCAATTTGCAGCAATCTCTGTTGCTAATCTGTTCATATTTGGAAAGAAATAATCGCGAAGCACTTGCTTAAAATTTTCTTGGGCTGCTCAATGAGCTGTGTTATGCTCAGTTGTTAGTATTTCCCTTTGTTCCATTCGGTCAGGAATATCGCTGACTAGGTACTTCGAGTACCTAAAGGTTGTGGTTGGGAACATTTGGGCAAGTCTATGCTGAACGAAGGCAAGCACTGGAAGTTCGCAGTGTATTGCGTTGACTACGTCTGCATTTATCACATTCTGCAACGTTTGCATTAATGTACTTCTATCAGACACTTGAATAATATGCCTTGCTTTTGTCTGAAAAAGTAAGAATGTTCTTACTGAAGGGAAGTCTGCCTCTTTGATGACAATTTGATTCCTAAAACAATTGACCGGCTTGTCTGTTAAATCAATAGTGTAGTGTTTTTGAGACTGTAAAGCATTTATGTTTTGCCGTGACAGTGCGTCGGCAACTTTATTTTCTTTCCCTGGTTTATAAATAAGTTTCGCGTTGTGATCGTCAATAAGGGATTTCCATCGCTTTATTTTTGCGTTTGTATTGTGATCAGACACTGCGAAGGTAAGGGGTTGATGATCCGTATAAATGTTTAAATCTCTAACTCCGTACAAGTAATTTCGGAGTGTTTTCAAAGCCCAAACGATTGCCAAAAGTTCCCTTTCATTAGTCGCTAGGTCAGGTTCGCTGTCCCGCAATGTTCTTGAAATCATTGTTATGGGTCTTCCGTCTTGCGACAGTACAGCTCCCAGGCCTTGTCCTGAGGCATCTGTTGTTATATCGAATGGTTTTTTATAATCAGGGTATCTTAACATGACATCTTCTGATGTTAGGATATTTTTAAGTCTATCGAACGTTAGCAGTGGTTGGAGTGGTTGGTGCTAACCTTCCCATTGTCTCCCTTAAGTATTTCTGTTAACGGTCTTGCGATTGCGGCATAGTTTTTTATAAAACACCTATAATAGCTAGATAAGCCCAAAAATAACCTTAGCTCGTACAGAGATGTTGGTGGTTTGATAAACTGAATAGCCTGAACCTTTTCTAGCGAGGTTTTTATACCTCCAACTAGCAACAACAAACCCGATGTATTCGACGCTTTTTTTGAAAAACTTCGATTTTTCCTGGGAAACTCTCATACCTGCATCGCTAAGACATTGAAGAATATAAAAATATGATAACAACGTCCACATAAACGTGACAAATTTTCCCGATGTATTCTCTTAGAACATCATCAATAGCCCTCTGAAAAATACTAGGGGCGTTTTTTAGTCCAAATGGGAGTCGACAAAATTCGTACTTCCCACTTTTGACAGAGAAGGCGGTTTTCTCCCCACCCCCCTCTGCCAGCTCAATCTGGTGAAATCCCGACATTAGATCCAAAGTTGAGAAATACTGTGCTTTTCCCATGTTCGACAGTATTGTCGTAATAGAGGGAATCGGATACTTGTCCGACACAGTTACTTGGTTTAATTTTCGAAAATCAATGACCATTCTTTTCTTTTTATGGCCCTACTCGTCAACGCCTTTTTTTGTCTACGATCTTGACGGTCGCATAGTGTCGTCTTTTAAAAGTTGTTTAATCTCCGCATTAACGAAGTCAGATACCCCCAACGGATATTCATATAATCTTGAAAAAACAAGTCCTCCCTGTGTTCGAATGGTTGCCACTGTGTTTATATTAAATGGTAGACCTACTTTGGGGCCTGCAAATGAAGAAGCTCTTAACTTAATCATTTTCTGAAATTTTTCTTTTATAGCAAAAGGAACATCTTCTTCATCTATTTCATTGAAATTCACGTCCACACGTTTTTGCAACTTAATATCCTCAGAACACCCTATAAAATAAATTTTGCCTTCTGTAAAATTGACGGTGGAGTTCACCTTTCTTAAAAGGTCTAACCCTATAATAGAATCAAAATCCGTTAAAGTGGTTAAAATGAAGAAAAAGGATTTTTCTCCAAAGAGAATGATTTTACATTTTGTATTGACAGAGGAGGAGCCATGGATGGACTTAACCTGAAACGGACTTTGCACTGAGACAATGTGTTTTAATTCGGACAATGGTTTAATATAATTTTTGGATGCCCCAGTATCTACGAGAATTTTTATTGCTTCCCGTCTAACTGTGTTGTAATGTACGGGAGGAAGAATGTGCCCCTAAAAAATTGCAGGCCTCAATATTGGATTGTTCGTCCTCAAGGATTGTGACAACGTCCTCCGCTTTCGACTCATAATCTTCGTCACCGTCTGGCACAACCTGATTATGGTTCACATTTTGACGACTTTGCGTCGAACTCGCGAAAGGTTTTCGCTGCTGATAGGCAGTTGTTTGTTTAAACCGCGATGTAGATCGATCAATGTCCATTGGCTCCATGGGCTGAGTTTGATTTCGTCCCTGTTTCGATTTTGAACTGGTGAACTGTCTGGAACTTTGGTTTCTCTTGCCAGCATAGTTCTGTTTTTTATTGAAATGTGGGTTTTTATTTTGACCCGTATTTGCTTGACCATCGTGATGGTACTGTGATTTCTTTGAATGTTCTTGAGAATTGTTAATTGAATTTTTATTTTTATCATCTGCAGCCTTTGCAAAGGTTGCAGCGAAATTGGCATATTCATTACTAGCTTCGGCCTCTTGTGCCATTGCAAGGGCAATTGGCAAAGTCTTGGGCCTTGCCGGTAAAACGTGTGCCTTAAGAGACTTTTTAAGTCCTGAAACGAATGAATGCAATGCATCCTCGCGATGTTGCTCATTGAGAGTTAAGGCTTTTGACATATCCTGAGTCATCAGCGTTTTGTTTGTTAGGAGGGTCAAAGTTTTTTCGATTTCGTCGAAATACTCGAAAAGGGACAATTCACCCTGTCTGAGCACACCCAATTTTTCTTTTATGACGCGAGCTGGTATTTTATCTGCATACGTGAAGTCTAGTCTTGCTATTATAGCATCAAAATTTAAAGCGGTATTATAGGATGAAAGTGTTGAACTTGCCGTACCTTTGATTTTATTTCTGATTATTCCCACTGCTTGATAGTGTGCTGTACTGCCATTGTACGGACGGAACAGATCATACGCGAATGTTGCTGCTGACCACCATGCACCATATTCTGCCTGGCTACCACTAAATTCTGGAACTGATCTTACTATATCGAGTGGCTCCTTACACTCGACTGCTGGTACTACTCTAACTGTTTCATACACTTCCACGTCCGGTGTGGAGATTTTTAAATCATAAACCTGTCTGGTTAACACACCTATTTTTTCATCTAACTGCTCTGTAAATTTTCTTTCTAGGTTTTCAGCTTGAACAGCTAGAGCAGATTTTACTGCTTCATGCATTATATTAATTACTTCTTGCGCATTCATTTTTGCTGTTTTATTCTTTTTGCTTTCGGTATAAATATTTAATTCCTCGCACAGCTCAGCTTACTCTTCGTCACTGCAATTATCACTTGTCATAAAAAAAAATTTTCACTATTACACTTTGTTAAGGCAAATTGGGTTTATAACTAACACCTTATTAAAAAGGGGAAAAAAGGAAAAGGGAAAGAAAACCTCCAAGAACGATAAGTCTTAGATGCAATTGGTTGATGCCACATTCCCTCTTTAATTTTGAGGGTCACGGCGAGGTTCCAGTTGTTTGTACCGCTGATAATGCTGGGGCGTACAGTAGAATATGACACTATGGGTAGTTCCGCCAAGTACGGGAACTGTTCAGCGAGTGCACGCATGTTAATGGACTGCACTGGTAGATTTAGTCCATCTACACTGTGGACATCCTCCAAGGAGAATCGTTTGCCATTATCTGGGTTCGCAATAGTTAGCGTGATGCATTCTGACGAGTCTTCTTTCCGTGTAGTATTGTCTGTCCATTTTAGACATAATGGTTTAGGTATGCATTTCAAGCCCAGCTGTTTATAAATCTTTTCTTCGATGAGTGTTACTGATGAGCCCTCATCTAGAAATGCAAAGGTATTAGTTACTTTGTTTTTATTTATAATTTGAATTGGAAGAACATAGAAATGGGTTAGACCCGGGTCTCTGTGCATTTGTATGTGTTTGGTCTCCGGCTGGTGCACGTTTCGAACCGTCTCCTTTACGGCGGGTTCTGTTGATTGCTACTCCTCGTGGATCAATGGGTGGTGCATGCTCTTGCATCCTCGCATGCCACATGTGTCGTTTGTAAAGAAGCGCCACATAAACATAAAGGAGCTAAAGTATGCTCCTTGGCATTTCCGATGGTGACGATTAAGGCACCGATTGCACAATTTGCAGTTGCGTGCGATTGACTTCTTCTGTTCCAAAGACATCTACCTGTACTTCGCACAGCTTTGATTGAGGCTGGCACCCTTTTTGTGGTATATTGGTGACGTTACGTGGCTTGCTGCTTCGGCTATGTCGTATATCCACTTGCTTAGTGTTTCCATGGACGGTATTTTTAGGTCCTTGGGATACATTGCCCACTGCAACTTCAGTTGTGTGGGGAGTTTTTCCACTAGCTCCTGCACGAGTATTCGATTCTCTATGTAGCTGCGAAGTTCGCAGGCTTCCATAGTTGAATAAATATTCCGTACGCATAGGGCGTACTCGATAAGGGGTTCGAGCTTATCTTTGGGTGGAGGCAGTTGCCTTGCCTTTTTCATCAGATCGTGCAAAATATGTTCTGGCCACCCGAAACACATACGCAGTGTTCGAATGATTTCGGGTACCATGGCTGGCAACAGCAATTTGCACTGTATCATCTCTCGTGCTTTACCTTTTAGGCTAGCTTGCAGTCGCATGAGATTCCCGGCGTCCGTATAGCCCGCAATCTTCGTGCTGGTTTGGAAGCTGCTATAAAACAGTGGCCAGTTTTGCGGATTTCCATCAAAAGTGGGTAGTTCTTTCAGGTTGCTTGACGCGCTGCGATTTGCGATGCGCTTGGTGCTGCTAGATGTGCCACGCGTGGTTGAAAATTTGTGAGTTGCGGCTGTTGCATTGCTGTCATGCATGGTTTTATTGTTGACGGTGAATATTTTGACTGCATCTGGTTCGCCGCTGTCAGTGGCAACGAGTTAAAGAGTCGCCACGTGTCACTTTTCGTTGATTGCGTTACCATCGTATTTAATTTTGCAATAAAGCTGGCAGCCGTTGTTTTTGCAAAATCCGTTATTTCTGCTGGCGATGATGCAGCCTGGGGCCGATCTACACGCATGGCACTGGCGACAGTCTGCAGAGCGTTGGTTAAGATTGTGGTGGCGACTTCGGTAGCTACGCTTGCACAGTCACAGTTCCAGCTGCTATCAAGGCCATCTTCCTTGGTCTCCACACAATCGAAATGATACCAGGAGTGACATTGATTGCATTGGACCATTCGGTCGTTATCCTCCTGCAAGCATCTCTTGCAGTGATATACCCCGCTGGACAGATTTCTATTTGACATGATTCCGAGTGACTTTGGAGTTAACTTCACTATGCAGAGATGTTGGTAATTTTAATTGGACTTATCTATGTAAGTCGTTGGCGGTTGACCGTTTATGTTATACAATGTGTTACAAGTGGTTGTGTAATCGTAAAGGGGTTACCCCGTTATGTGATTAGATCGAAGTTTCTGGGTACACCCTTGAAATTCGTTAGCTTTGTTTAAAGAATTCTTTGGGTTGACCCGAAGAAACTTTATTAAGTTTAATTTTAAAGAATTGTTGAGTTAGACGTTGATTTTCTATACGGCGGAATTTTGGAGCAGACCAACACAGTTATTCTTCATTAAATTCATTTATTAACTCCACGTGTGTTAACCTAATATAAAATTTCCTCCCATGCTGCCGACGTCCAGTACAGCTACCTTAGCCACAGGCCGCAGCAAAGTCCCGCTGGTTGTTTGATCAGCACTCGTCTCACTTGGTTATCTTTGGCCAGAATTATATGCTCGATCATACCTTTAGGCCAGCTGTTGCGTGGCAGATTTTCGTCCACCACTAATACGACGTCTCGGACTGCTATTGGTGGTTTTTTTGTAAACCACATGCCACGTCTGGTCAGGTCAGGAACATATTCCTTCACCCAACGCCGCCAGAATTGGTCGGCGAATTGTTGCGTGGCCTGCCACATATGACGCGCGCTAAATGTTGGGTCAAAGATTGGCTTATAGCCGCCTGCTGATCCAATTAACAGATGGTTTAGTGTGATAGCCTCGTGTGGAACAAAAGTGAGTGGTCTGGGATATATTCCACGTCCCAGAGAGCGCTTTGCAGGCCTTCGCTGGTGGATTTCCTAGCCGGACAAATTGCATAGAGCACCGTTTTTTACGGAGCGTACAAGTCGCTCCCATGCTCCCCCATATGAGGTGCCGCTAGTGGGTTAAATTTCCATTTGATGTTAACAAACGACGATTTGACTTCGTTAAAGTTGACCTTTTGCAGTTTTCGTCGCAAATAACTTTTTCGGCAGCTTTATTCCGTTGTCGCTATAGATCTCCCTCGGAGTTCCGCGCCGGTTACAGAAGTTACGGATGCACATGATGCATGAAGCGGTATCCAGAGAACATGCCAATTTCAAATGTACTGCCCTTATGGTTAGTCAGGTGAAGATAACGCCCCACCTCTTCCCCCTGCGCCGTCCTACCGTCACAAGAAGAGGGCCAAAGTAGTCGACGCCAACGTATGTGAACGGTCGTTGGTAGACGGCCAGCTTAGCTACTGGTTGAGGTGCCATCTGGGGTACGATAAGTTTGGCACTCTGATTTTCACAGCGTTGGCAGGACTTTCGCATATTTTTGTACAGAACTAGCAAACGTGGTATGTAGTAGATGAATTGTATTCTGTTAGTACACGTCTCATGAGAAGTGTGGTGCATTTCCTGGTGATACCAATTAACTATAAGCCGTGCAACATGATGATCATTTGACTATTGATTCATTTAGGTACAAGGTGTTCTGTCGCCTTCAAATATGTTTAGTTTCAGCCTCGTGAACTTGCATATAAAAATGAAGTCATCAGAGCCTGGTGTCCAATACAAGCCAAGTACCTTTTCAATCACAGTGATTTTAACTGCCGTGGCAGAAGTTGATTGGCTTTCGAGCATGTGGAGTACCTCCTGAGAGTTCTATGCCCAATTCCGTATGTGGAAGCCGCCTGCTTCATGGATGCTTCGCACTTGAGTCGCAATATTTGCAACATTTACATCACTGTCATCGCTGTAGATAAAGTCATCTACGTAGTGGTAATCCTTCACCGCTTTTGCTGCGAGAGGATACTGGTGCTGGAATCGATCCGCGTTTATGTCGCGGATGTAATGCGCCATACAAGGTGCGCAGTTGATCCCAAAGATGAGCGCTTCCATAAGGAATACTTTTGGCTGATGCGTATCGTTGCTTTCGTTGAACCAAAGAAACCTCTGGGCGTGAGTGTCCGTTGGTTTTACTCGAATTTGGTGAAACATTTCAGCAATGTCCCCGCAGAAGGTTTGGTACAGCAACCTCCTACGTGGTCAGCTTTCGGGCGTAGCCCTTTTTGTTGAGGTTGTCCGTTTCCCTTTGTCTCTGTTCTCTTAGCTGGGGCTGCCGAGAGAATTGCCGTTGAAGACATTTAAGTCGTGCCAGGGCATTTTCGTAGCTGTTAGGCAACGTGACGTTGCGGTCTTTCCAGATTAGCCAAGTACGGGAACTATTCAGCGAGTGCACGCATGTTGATGGACTGCACTGGCAGATTTAGTCCACTGTGGACATCCTCCAGGGAGAATCGTTTGCCATTATCTGGGTTCGCAATAGTTAGCGTGATGCATTCTGACGAGTCTTCTTTCCGTGTAGTATTGTCTGTCCATTTTAGACATAATGGTTTAGGTATGCCTTTCAAGCCCAGCTATTTATAAATCTTTTCTTCGATGAGTGATACTGATGAGCCCTCATCTAAAAATGCAAAGGTATTAGTTACTTTGTTTTTATTTATAATTTGAATTGGAAGAACAAGGAAATGGGTTTGTCCCGGGTCTCTGTGCATTTGTTTGGTCTCCGGCTGGTGCACGTTTCGAACCGTCCCCTTTGCGGCGGGTTCTGTTGATTGCTGTTCCTCGTGGATCAGTGGGTGGAGCATGCTCTTGCATCCTCGCATGCCACATACTTTAGCTCGTTGACATTTCCGATGGTGACGATTAAGGCACTGATTGCATAATTTGTAGTTGCGTGCGATTGACTTCTTCTATTCCAAAGACATCGACCTGATCTTTGCACAGCTCTAAAGTTTATGTGGCGCTTGTTTACAAACGACGCATGTGGTTGCCTTGGAGTGTGTGTCTGCTGCTTCCATGTGGTGATTGAGGCTGGCACCCTTTTTGTGGTATATTTAAGACGTTACCTGCAGCAAGCTTCGGCTATGTTGTATATCCACTTGCTAAATGTTTCCATGGACGGTATTTTTGGGTCCTTGGGATACATTGCCCACTGCAACTTCAGTTGTGTGGGGAGTTTTTCCACTAGCTCCTGCACGAGCATTGGATTCTCTATGTAGCTGCGAAGTTCGCAGGCTTCCATAGTTGAATAAATATTCCGTACGCACAGGGCATACTCGATAAGCGGTTCGAGCTTATCTTTGAGTGGAGGCCTTTTCCATCAGATCGTGCAAAAAATGTTCTGGCCACCCGAAACACATACGCAGTGTTCAAATGATGGCGAGTTTTGCGGATTTCCATCGAAGGTGGGCAGTTCCTTTGGAATTGCTTGACGCGCTGCGATTTGCGATGCGCTTGGTGCTGCTAGTTGCGAGTTGCGGCTGTTGTATTGCTGTCATGCGTGGTTTTATTGTTGACGGTGAATATATTGACTGCATCTGGATCGCCGCCGTCAGTGGCAACGTGTTGTTGCCACGTGTCACTTTTCAATAATTTTGCAATAAAGCCGGCAGCCGTTGGTTTTGCAAAATCCGTTATTTCTGCTGGCGATGATGCAGCCTGGGGCCCATCTACAGAAAAGATTTATATAAGTTTATTGGCGGCACTCTCTAAAGTATTTGAAAGACTACTTCTAAGTAGAATCTGACCGATAATGGAGGTTTGATCACTAGCTTGGCTTAAGATGGCACCTCTGAACATTACCGTAAGATTGCGAATAAAATTTTGGATGAGAAAAAATACTGCAGAGCTCCATTTGTAGATGTCAAGCAGGTCTTTGATAGGGTATGGCACACTGGACTGCTCTATAAGCCCGAACATATATTTCCAGCACCTGATTGTAGACTATTTAAATCATACCTACTGGGAAGGAGTTTCTTTTTATGTGAATCTGAGAAACTTCAGAAATAGAGATGCTGGAGTTACACACGGAGCTGTTTTGGGTGCCGTCCTATACACAATTTATGCCGCCACCTACGCTGATGATACTACCTTCTTAGCAATGAGTCACCACCGATTGCGTTCAGCCTTTTCCGAGAGCAGCTTGATATCACCAGTACATGGCTTAAGAGATGAAATAAAAGTGTAAATCCCGAGAAGTCGACACATTTAACATTTACACTAAGACGAGGGGCTTGTCCACTTATCCGAATGGCCCGGAAATTTATGCAACCAGTATCTGAACCTATTTCTGGATAGGAGATTTACATATAGGACTCAACTATTGGAGAAAAGAACAATTCTTGAGTCTAAGATACACGAAACCTTTGGTGATAAACCTACTAAGCAACAGCACGGCAAAAAGACTCCATACCATGGACTTTCTCCATGAACTGGTCTAGTTCACGTAACCAAATTTAACGTCCCCTCTCCCACTCCCCCCTTTGACCGAATCACCTTCTAATGTAATATCAAATATGATAAATAATTGTCAAGCAAAAATTATGCCCAACCTTTTTCTGCATGAGCAACCTCATTTGGATTTCGACGAACCACATTTGGGACATCTCAGAATCAATCTGCTAAAGCAAACGTTTTAAAAAAAATGGACCGCTGCCTATCTTCAAAGCCCAGTCATCTGCCGGTATCGGTGGTGATCATCAAGGATGAAAATCATCCTCCTCCCGACTCGAAAGCGTCATACTAGGAAACGATCATGTCAACAGAGTAGGCGTACTGTGCACTACCAAAGAACTCTTCAAGTGAGCTGTCAGCAAGCTGGCCTTTCTGCCACTTCTATATGAGCCTATTAAAATGCTGAGCTCAGCGCTCGGAACATGTAAAAGTCACGTGAACACATTTACATTTTTAACCTTGTTGTTGAGACACCGAGCTTTTTCGTTGCCTTTAAAAATCTCCGATTAAAATAAAGTCAAGTTCAATTTATAAACGTTATAAATTTTTTTAGTGCACGGCACCCTTTTAACTTTAAATACATATATTTGAGACGCAGCAGCCACGGGCAGTTGCGATTACTTCATGCAGAGAACTAAATTATTTCTAATGCATAAGAGGGCCACAGCGCCGATCTGCCTGCATTAGAAGTCGGTAGAACTAAGTCGCTCGTGCCGACGTAAAGAGAAAAAATATAATGAAGAGCGCGAGAGCAAGTTCCAGGTGCTGGTGTACGCCCACGGCTCTCTTATCAGATAATAAAAAATAAGTACATAACTCTTAAGCTTAAGTAAATTTATTACTGCTGGCTCGAACAAAACTCTTTCGTTAATTTTATTTGCGCGTTTTGTTGGTATATTCTTTCAAACCATTTAATAGAAAACTATTCAGTCGGGGATAAACAATCAATTCGGTTCGCAATATTAACTCAATATTAACATATGAAGGAAAACTTTTAAAGCAAAGATGCAAACCACTTTTTATCTTGTTTTTAAGTAGGTTTATTATGTATCTGTAGAAAATGTTAGCGTAATTAAACTTACATAAATATTCCAGTTGTGTTCACGTGCTTTAGTTTCTTTAAAAATTTATAACCATTATTACTCGATTGGCAGTACTAAATACAAATGAAGTAAGCAAGTCGTCCCTGCCGACTTGGAGTATGCCCTGTAACAAAAAATGATATACCATTTCAACAGACTTTGCAATCCTCATTAATTGAATAAAATTTTTCATTAAACTCAATTAACAAACCGCAACACAAAATGCATGCTTTCTCGCTCATTCATATCAGTGAACGAAACTAATGCGTCATTCAGTGCAAAGCAACATGCGCATGCTATCTCGCTCACACATTTCAGCTGCTGCTGCCCATAGAATTTCAGTACAAAACATATATACGTATATCTCCGGTCAAAGTCCGTCAGATATATAATATAGATAAAAGTCTATAAAAAAATGTGATAGCTTTAATACTACTCTAGTTATGGTTTTTTCGAATTTTGGGGGCGGAAGTGGGCCTGGCAAAAATTTGAAACAAACTTGATCTGCGTAGACACTAGACGGATGTTGACACCAAGTTTGGTTACGTTAGTTTTTATAGTCTCTGAGATCTATGTGTTCATACGGACGGACAGACGGACAGACGGACATGGTCATATCGACTCGGCTGTTGATGCTGATCAAGAATATATATACTTTATAGGGTCGGAAAATTTTCCTTCTTCCTGTTACATACATTTTAGCGACTTTAATATACCCTTTTACCCTATGGGTACAGGGCATAAAAAGAAATATGTATACTCAAATACTATTCATAAGTATAAGTAGTAATTTGTGGCTTCAGTCGCCGACTATCTCTCTTCGAGTGCGTACGTCAGTTACTAATAGCTCCGCAGCGTCAATCGTCTTTTTCTGCCCTCCTCTTTGGCCCACCGTTCTATTTTTTTTTCTCAAAACCGCGTGTGCGATATAGTTCTTTTTACTTCTATAAGTAATCTCACTATCCGCCAAAAATGGCCCCTGGGCCAAACCTGGGGGATAACGGCTTCGCCAGCCTTAGCGTTAGCCCCAAAGCCAAAAAGAAAAAACTTATCGCAGTTTTATTGAGGAATATCCCGATCTACCCGCACCAGCTCAACAAAACCCCAAATTCATAATTATTTCCTCTACGGACCCCTTAAAACCAATATCTAGTTTCTCATGTTTCGCTGTTCACCGTGAACTCAATTTAATAAGCAGAGATGTTATATCAATCTCTACACTTCGCGACGGCAGCCTTCTCATGCTAGTAAATTCTAAGCAAGTTGCTGAAAAGTTCATTAAGGTCAAACAGCTCCCTGGAATCTGTGAGATCACATGCAAACTTCACGATAGCCTTAATAATGTGAAAGGGACAATTTTCGCTCCCTACCTTAATGAAATTCCAGAAAACGAAATTGTCACCGAACTGAAATCGCAAAATGTCCAGTCTGTATTTAAATTTACGAGAACAATAGACGGTGTTGTAAAACCTACAGGAGTAGTTTTAATTACTTTCGAGCTATATAATCTCCCTAGCAAATTGCAAATATCTTGGCACTCAGTCAAGGTCAGAGAATATATACCAAACCCAATGAGGTGCAAAACATGTTAATTACTTGGGCATACAGCGAAACGCTGCGAAAAAAACGCTACATGCGTTAACTGTAACCTAAGCCCCCACAACCCAGAGCCCTGTACTCGTACATGTTGTGCCAATTGTAACGGTGATCACCCTTCTTCGTCTCCGTTATGCCCGCAATATCAAATGCAAAAAGAGATATTAAAAATAAAAACCAGAAAGAAGTGTAGTATTCGCGAAGCCAAAAACCACCTTAAACAACACCAATCCAACGCAACAACAACACCAGCAGCTAGCTTTGCTGTTATTGCTTCCTCCTCTTTCAACTCAAAAACGAACTCAAATAAATCAACCAGCAACTAAATATCCAGTAGGCACTTCTGCCCACTCATCCCAAAAAATATCATCGGTCGCAAAATTGCCTGGCGCAAAAGTAACAATAACAAATTCTACAGACATCTCTCCTCCATCATCTTCTAACGAAATTTTAAACAAAAAATCTTCACCAAAAAGTACAGCTGACCCCTACGGGTCACACTCTCTGAACAATGAATCCAAACTAAACGACTCATTAAGTCCTGGCGACTCCAGTGAGTCCATGGATGAAGCTTGATTTTTTTCACGCTGTCTCCTCATTTCATCCAATGTTTCAAACATACAATATCTGGTCTTATTGCACCTTTTTTAACAATTAAGATTATTCAATGGAATATAAAAGGATTAATTAATAACTACAACGAACTACTGCTACTTTTAAGGGAACATAATCCAGATATTTTATGTTTACAAGAAACGCATCTACCGTATAATTATAGCAACCTCATCTGCCCTAAGCCCTACGTGGGATATTTTTCCAATCATTCTCACAATCTAACAGCCGAACAAGGTATAGGCACACAGATCAAGCGTCATATTCCCCACGAATGCACTTTTCCTCCCAGTAATCTACTCCACTCATCCCTTTTATTAAAGCTTAATAATCACGTCACTATCATTAATACCTATATACCCCCCTGCCAAAGCTTTTCTAGTAATGAGATTTTGAACACAATCAACCCTGTCTCAAGCCCACTCCTATTACTTGGAGGTTTTAACTCTTGGAGCCCTTTATGGGGATCCCAACAGGAAAACTCTCGTGGGAAAAAAATCGAAAGTGTCCTTTCGGTATCTAATTTGCTTCTGCTAAATGATGGCTCTCCTACTCACTTCTCCTCACACGCCTCTTTCACTCACATAGATCTTTCTCTTGCTTCAGCCCAAATCTTACACAAATGTAAATGGTCCATAGCAGATAACCTGCACGGCAGTGACCATTACCCTATTTTCATATCGGTTTCCTTGAATTTTCAGACAGTCAAAACTCTACCCCTTCCGAAATACAAAACGGACTCCGCCAACTGGGCCTGCTTTCAAGCTTACTGCTGCGAAATAGCTAAAAACTGGGTGCCCCGCTTCCTAAACCATCAGGTTGCATACCTAACTAAAGGTGTTAGAGCAGCGGCTAATTGCAATATTCCCCAAAGTAAGAGAGTGCCTCACAAAACCATAGTTCCATGGTGGACTAAAGAATTACAAGAACTACGTAGATATAAACAACAGCTCTGGCATAACTTTAAAAGAAATATGTCCCAAAACAACTTAATAGCATATAAAAAAGCTAACGCTATTTTTAAAAAGACCTTACTTGCATCTAAACGCAGCACTCTTCAATCTTTCACTTCAAAAATCTGTCCATTATCTTCCCCAAAAAAGCTGTGGGCTGATGTACGAAGCCTAGCTGGCTCCCCACCCACTCAAATAAAATGCTTGAACTCAAATAATAATGTAATCACATCTCCATTTGTTATGGCAGAATTATTCGGTAAACACTGGTCCAATTACTCAAGCGACGACAACTTTTCGTCCGATTACGTACAACAAAAAAACGTTTTCAAAAACAAAATCTATAGTCCGTCATCACTATCCAGTTCTGCAAAGCTGCTTAAATCCCCATTCTCCCAAATAGAACTCGAAGCTTCACTTCAATCTGCCAAAGGCAAAACTCCTGGAGCGGACAGGATTTCTTATCCCATGCTTAAAAACATGCCTCTATCAATGAAAAATATACTACTTCATATTTACAACACCATGCTCCAGACAGGCACATATCCGCATACGTGGCGCAGCGCCACAATAATTCCGATTCCCAAACCAAACGAGCCTGCTAACGAAGTCAAGAGTTTTCGCCCAATATCGCTGCTTTCCTGCGCAGGGAAGATAGTTGAAAAAATAATTGCCACTCGTCTGATGTGGTTCATCACCCGCAACAACTTAATCTCACCGAACCAAGTAGCTTTTAAGCGACAGCAGAGCACCTCTGATGCTTTGCTGCGAATCCAACATTTCGTGTCGAACGCCCTTTCCGCCAAAAATCACGTCTCTATTTTAGCGACAGATTTTGAAAGGGCATTCGATCGCGTGGGATTACATGCAGTCTTAAGCCAACTTGAGTTCTGGGGAGTTGGTCATAAGCTTTACTCGCTAGTAAAGGCCTTTATGACGCACCGCATTTACAGGACGAGAGTTAATAATATCACCTCTGACTCCCACACCCTTGCTAATGGTATTCCACAAGGCTCCCCACTGTCGGTCGTTCTATTCATAATAGCTTTTGAAAAAATTAATGGTATTATCTGCAAACACAAAAAAATACTCACATCAGTCTACGCAGACGACGCAATAATTTTTACGAAAACAAAAAACTTAAATGCTGTTATAGGTACATTTTCTTTAATATTTCAAGAACTAGACAAGTGGGGTTCCTCGTCAGGAGCAACCCTCTCTATTGCGAAGTGCAAACTACTTCATATATGTCGCAAACATCAATGTAACTTGCCAAATTTACAATTTAATAACTGTAATATAAAGATTGCTAACAAGTTAAAAATATCAGGCATCACCTTCGACTCTAGGTACACTTTTAAAGAACACTGCCTTACTTTAAGAAAACAACTCGAATCCAGATATAATTTTATTAAGTTTCTCAGCTCGAAATTCTCATTCATACATACGTCCACGCTAATACGCATAACAGAAGCCTTAATTCTTTCCAAAATCGACTACGGCCTCCCTATTTATGGGTGGTGTGCCAAATCGCACCTAACCAGGATCCAAACACCGTATCACGCATCAGCCCGCAGAGCCATCAACGCTTTCCCCACATCGCCTATAAGATGTATCCTCGCAGAAGCTGGGTTACCGAGTATCCGCGAAAGGACCGTGGAAACAACCATGCAACTTGTGGCTAAATTGTATAGCACACCCAACCGGTTACTCTTTAAAGATTTCGTCTCCGTTTTTAAGCAAAGGAAACACTACAAATGTGTATCTACGATTCGCCGGTGTGCCTGGTATAGTAAACAGCTCGATTTACCTCCCCCGAAACCTGCTGATGTGGTTGAGACCTCTCCGCCGTGGGCCAAGGCACCTTGCATAAACACTACGCTTCACATTACCACAAAAAATGAAACTAGCAGGGAAGACTATCTTCAACGCTTCCATGCTGCTAAAGAAGGATTGGCAAACAGGACTTGGCTTTATACCGATGGCTCAAAAACAAACAATAACACATCATTTGCAGTCGTGGATAGTAACAATTCCATCATTAAGTGTGGATTGCTACCCAATTTTAGCTCTGTATTTACAACAGAGGCATTCGCTATCCTTAGTGCTTGTCATTACGCTAACACCAATCGCGGAAAATTCATCATCTGTACCGACAGTCTCTCCTCCATCTCCGCCCTCCAGAGGCCTTATCACAATAACCCTATAATTCGACAAATCCGTCAATTGGGCAGCCAATGTCATGATAAAATATTATTTTTTTGGGTCCCTAGCCATATAGGAATTAGCGGAAACGAGAACGCTGACCGAGCCGCGCGTGCTATGGGCGCTTCACCATCCTTTCTGTTTATTCCGACCTGTAGCACAGATATTAAACGCCTCATCAAACAACATGTCATAAAGGACAGGCAATCAACATGGACTGAATTTAGCCACCGATATACGGCATTTAACCCATCAGGCAGCAGAATTGACCTTCCTGTTAATTTACCCAGGAACCTTTGCAGTACATTTATTCGCCTTCGCATCGGACACACCCAGTCTACCCATCAGCACCTTCTCACAGGGGAAACAAAATTACCTTGCCCCTTCTGCGGACAAGATAATGTGGTAGATCACCTCCTGGAAAGAATTAGGGCTTCCATATCTCCATCAATCTCATTATCACCTCCAATCTCCCCTCTACTAAAAACCCCCTCACCGGACAACATAACCGCAGTGTATAACTTTATAAAAAAATGTAACATACCAATTTAGAATACCTAGAGTCGAAGGCCTTGTAGCTAGTACTCATTGTTTAACAATTAATTGATGTAATATTGTTAGGTTGTAAACTTACTGAACAACGCTGTACGCGCAGATGAGCGCTATGTGGATGTTCTGTGTTGTCATGTTACATGTTCGATGATGTAGAGGCAGGCGGGATCGAACTGCATTGAAGCTAATTCGACCCGCTTCGCCGACGTAAGTTTAAGAAGATAAAATGAAATATATAATCGAAAACCGATCGCACGCAATATTTTATCGTTGACATTTCTTTCTTCATAAAAAACGAAGTCCCAAATCTACATCAGTGAATAATACAAAATTCATAATTACAAAAACTCTTGTGATTTTTCATGGCGCCCGAGCAGGGACAAGTTTTTGGAGTGTAAAGTGAAAAAGAATTAAATACACAATAAAAAGAACAGTGGAACAGATGTACATATGTACATGTATATATAAATATTAAAAAGAAAAGCTTAAAAATTGTGAAGTGAACTGGTGAAGTCTTAGTGCTGCGAAAAATACATACATATATACATATATGTGCATGTTATAAATACAAAACGCAAAGTAAAAGACTAAACAGCTCCCAGTTAAATCGCACCAAATAAACAACATAACAAATTTCTCCCGCGTCTGTCGCGAAACACATAAAAAAAAAAAACCTTGGAAATTATTTGGAGTGGTGGTCATCCCCATAATCCATCTATGTCGGATTCAAGGAAAGTTGATTCCAAAGCGAAGGTCAACTCCAAGGTAAAGTGCTAAAAATTGAAAAAGGGCCCAAATCGAGAATTTCTCTTTGGTAATTGTGCTGGCCATCTTGAGCACACACTTTCAATTTCTAGCACAGAAGTAGTTGAGCTTAACATAACACTTGCATGCATTTTTATATACACATACATAAATATATATTTATATACATATATACTAACAAATGAACCGCTTCTCTTTAGTGTATTAAAAAATTTAAATTATTGCATTGCTGATCAGCGAATTTCGAATCGTAAGATTCTAATTTTGTGGTAAAGTAATACCACAAAATTACTTGTCGGTGTTTGGTAGCAAGTTAAATTTCTTTCTTGTTGCCAAGCGCAAAAATTCGCTCTTTGCCCCTCAGTACCCCCTCTCACCCAATCTGCATTACATGCTTACCGTTTAGTTGGTCTGCAGCGCACACACACATACATACATACATATCCATACAACGGATTTTCCATTTCGTTTTGTCGTCTTCGTCGGTGTGTTGTTGTTGCGTGCAGTGCTTGGCGCCCTTACAGCTGGTGACGCTCTACCCTAGAAACCAACTTAATTTGTGTGGTATATACTTTTTCCATATCGTTTGCAAAATACCCTATATTTTGCCAAATTAGCAGGGTATATAATTTTTTTTCACACAGTTCATGTAAAATACTCTGCATATCTTTTCGGATTGACATTTTATTTTTTATTTATTTTTTTTGTGTCGTCAATAAAAATTCTTTCGCTCGAAATATATTAAAAAAAAAAAATTTAAAACAAATACAATTTACAATATATTAACTTTAAAAAAAAAAAAAAAAAAATAATACTTTGCAAGTAGTATAATGATATGAGTTCGTCAGATAAATTGAATCATCCACTAGCAATGGCTCCACCAAATGGGACGATCCCTAAAGATTTTGAGGATGCAAAGAAAAGACGAGCTCAATGCGTCAATAGCATCAAACGCGTAAGTGACCAATTGAGAGATGAAAGTATTTCGCTCCAAGTCGCAGAGTTGGAATGTCGATTGGAAATGTAGAGTACGAACATCGACACCGCTCTGAGATATCAGGCTCGAGTAGAAACGTTCGACTCCGATGACGAGTACAGGTCCGAGTTGGAAGAGTTGTGTATATCCACAAAAGCACAACTTTAGTCCGCATTAAAAAAATCGTCCGATGCCAGCACGCCTGTAGTAACCAAGTCCGTGGGAACAATTCCGTCTCGCCTTCCGAGTTTGCAACTGCCTAAATTTAGTGGCAAATACTCTGAGCTTAAAAATTGTATGTCACTGTTCGAAACCCTTGTTCATACGAATGTCACAATTCCAAAAATTGAAAAGTTTAATTATTTAATCTCGTGTCTGTCTGGTGAAGCGCTAGAAACTATCAAAGCGTTTCAAGTCTCAGAAGACAATTATGATAAGGCGATCCTTAACCTAAAAAAGGTCTATGACAACGATTGCCTCATTTTCATGGCCTCCCTAAAATGGCACATCCGTCGGCTGCAGCTTTGAGAAGCCTTGTCGACACTGTTTCGGCAATTTATGGCTTTCTGTTGTCTATAGGAGACGAAAAAGTGATTTTAAATGCCATTCTAATTCACTTAGTTATGAACAAGGTCAAATCACAGACGAAGCGTAAGTGGGAAGAGCAGCTCGATTATGCTACGATACCTTCGTGGAAGGAATGCGAGACAACGCTTAATCGGCGTCATCAACATATGTCGGCTGAAGAATCAGCGAAGCATTCGCTAGATCTCGTAAGACTAGAGTCCAAACCAGTTTCCACGAAGCAGCACAATCGTAGCACATTTTCGTGTTTTGTGGCAAATAAAAAAGTTAATGAGAAGACCCCGAAATGTTCTTATTGTAATTCCGAAGACCATGTAATATCCAGTTGTCCGTCATACTCAGCGTTATCAGTGAAACAACGTTTCGATTTCGCAAAATCAGCTCCGCTTTGTATTAACTGTCTTCGGAAGGGTCACGCTGTCGCAAAATGCACAGCGAAAAAGTGTCGTATATGCAACAAGTCGCACCATACGTTGCTTCACATAGTGCAGTGGTCGAGCGTTACCACCACCTCCACAAGATCAACCTTTTACCTCACATGTTATGCATTTGACGGCTCCAAAGAGTGTGATTCTTGCAACTGCAATCGTTGGTGTGAGAACGAAAGCTGGCGATTTCGTGCTAGCCCGAGCTTTGCTCGATAGTTGTTCCATGACTAACTTGATAACAGAAGAAATGGCTCAACGGTTGCAGTTACCTAGAGAGGAGTGTCCAATCGACTTGCTTGGTATTTCTGAATCCAATGTTGAAGACACAAAATTGATACACACGGTGGTACAGTCGCGAGTCAATCGCAGTGAGGTGCCTTTAGAGTTCGGTATCTTGACGTCTATTTCGTCCTACCAGCCACCCGAAACAGTCAACATCACTGGTTGGAAAATTCCGAACAATCTACAATTAGCCGACCCTCTTTTTTATAAGCCACAAAAAATCGATATGCTCATTGGAGCAGATGCGTTCTACGACCTTTTATCAATTGTTCAAATAAGGCAAGGTCAAGGACTTCCAACCCTTCAGAAAACAATATTCGGATGGGTTGTATCCGGGCGGTACCCTTCTGGTATTGGAGAAATTCAGAAGAGGACAGTCAATTTGAGTTACCAAAACGAAGTCCTAAGCTCAATTGACAAGACCTTGCAGAAATTTTGGACAATCGAAGATCTGCCTTCCCCCATAAAAATTTCATCTCCTGCTCATCAGCTGTGCGAAAAACGTTTCGCCGAAAACTTTCAAATTTTACCATCGGGTCGTTTTCAGGTGAAGCTGCCGTTTAAATCGAATCCCAATGCGCTTGGGAGGTCATTTGACGTTGCCAAACGGCGGTTCTTGTCGCTAGAAAGAAGATTGTCTAAATTGTGCAATTGAGACAAATGTATCTGGAGTTCATGGAAGAATATCTTTCATTGGGACAAATGTCAGAAACCGACAATAAAATTCCAGATCATCCACACTACTTTATTCCGCATCAGGTTTTACGACCTCAAAGTACATCGACGAAACTGCGTATTGTATTCGATGCATCATGCAAAACTTCGTCTCAAGTTGCGTTGAATGACATTTTGATGGTCGGTCCCACCATTCAAGAGGAGCTATACTCGACTCTGCTTCGCTTCAGGCTCCAGAAGTATGCCTTGACAGCGGACGTCAAGAAAATGTATCGGCAAGTACTGGTACATGAAGCAGATCGAGATTTCCAGCGCGTAGTGTGGAGAAAAAACCCAGATGATTCTTTGAGAGTGTTCAGGTTAAACAATGTAATATATGGCACTGCGCCAGCTCCATTTCTGGCAATACGGTGTTTAACAAAGCTGGGTGAGATGATTGAATCGTCATTACCAAAAGCTGCTGAATTTATCAGGCATGAGTTCTACATCGATGACATGTTGACTGGTGCTGGTTGCGTCGAGGATCTTTTGACAATTAAGTCTGAAGTGTCTCAGGCATTGCTTAAAGCAGGGTTTGAGTTGACCAAATGGTTCTCGAACAGTCAACAGTCGAACAGACACCGATAGCAATCTCAGAATCTTCGTCGACCAAAACACTGGTTGCCTAGGGAAGACATCTTCCAATTCCAAATCGACGACTCATTTATGGGTCTACGAGCGACAAAACGGAACATTCTCTCGGTGACATCTCGTTTGTTTGATCCACTTGACTGGTCTTGACTGGGACGAATCGATTCCAATGAATTTGGAAACAGCATGGAATGAATTGAAATCAACCTTATTAAATGTAAATACCATTCAGATTCCACGATTCTTCAACAGAGAGGCGAATTCACCGATAGAGATTCATGGTTTCGCCGATGCCTCAATGAAAGCATATGGTTGTTGCATATACGTTCGTGTCAAAACTGAGCAAGGGTTTTGGCACTTCGCTGCTAACTTCGAAGTCAAAAGTAGCTCCCCTCAAGACCAAAACACTCCCAAGACTTGAGCTGTGTGCCGCGCACCTTCTCGCAGACCTTTGTCACCGAATTCGTGATCTGATCAGGGTACCAGTTGAGCGTACTTTTCTTTGGTCCGATTCGCAAATAACTCTTTATTGGATAAAGTCACACCCTTCGTCGTTGGCAACGTTCGTTTCGAACAGGGTGGCTGAAATCCAAGAATGGTCAGAGAACGTATCATGGCGACATGTACCAACAAAACAGAACCCAGCAGACATTGTGTCTCGTGGTTGTAATGTTGACGAACTAGTTGATTCGATTTGGTTATCAGGACCTGGGTTTCTCGGACAACCGCAAAGCGATTGGCCAGTCAATCAGCATGTCCAACTATCGGACGAAATGCGTAGCTTGGAAGTGCGGAAATCAGCTATCGTGCTGACTCTGGTAGTCAACGAGAATCCGCTAATTGAGACCATCGAAGCTTATTCGTCACATACAAAATTAATAAGCGTGTTCTGGTATGTGTTCCGTTTCATCTGTAGATGTAAAAATAAATCGACCATATTCGATGATGTAATTCCATCACCTTTAGAGCGAAAAGAAGCATTTCACATAATTGTTGAAGTACTTCAAAATAAGGAATTCCGAGAAGATATAGGAAAAATTCGAAAGAGCGCCAGAGTTGGTCAAAAACTTCAAGGTTTGACTCCATTTCTGCACGAATACACTGGTTCGTGGTGCTCATTTTCGTTGTTGAGAGTCGGGGGGCGACTTGTAAACGCTCCTATTTTATATGATGCGAAATTTCCGCCCATTTTATCGAAACGCTCGCAATTCGTGCGAAGCTATGTCCGTCACCTCCATCTAGCGAATTGTCATGTTGGCCCAAGAGCTCTAGTAAGTCACCTGCGTAAGCAGTTGTGGATTGTTAACGCTCAAGAAGTCTGCAGACAAACAGTGAGATCTTGTATCTTATGTTTTAAGTACAAGCCACGGTTGATGAACCAAATCATGGGAAACTTGCCTGCAGACAGAGACAGCTCCGCCCATTCAGCATTTGCGGCGTTGATTTTTGTGGCCCAGTACATACAACATTGAGAATTCGAGGAAGGCCTCCATATAAGACTTATATCGCACTTTTCGTTTGTTTTTCTTCCAAAGCGGTTCATTTGGAACTAGTGTCCGATTTAAGCACTAATACCTTTCTTATGGCTTTCCAAACGTTCATCGGCCGGAGAGGAGTGCCGCAAGTAGTCCACTGCGACAACGCAACGAACTTCGTCGGAGCGAGTCGGGAGCTGGAGGATCTGTGGCACAAGATCGAAAGCGAGGTGGACGCAGTGCTGGAATTCGCGTCAACAAGAGGATGCGAATTTGCGTTCATACCGCCGCGCTTCAGAGGACTATGTGAGGCAGGTGTCAAGTCTGCAAAACACCTACTCCTACGGACGATGGCCAATGCCAGTCTTACGGCAGAAGAGCTGGAAACGGTGCTGGTGGCAGTCTAGGCCGCACTCAACTCCAGGCCTCTGGGAGCTGTCAGCCAGGACCCAAACGACGGCGAGGCCATAACTCCCGGGCACTTGCTGATAGGAGGGCCCTTAAGGGCACTGCCGCACCACGGGACTCCGGACCATGAGAGTCTCAGCGGCTGCTTAAAGCGATGGCGAGCTATCTCGTCGCTCAAGCGGGCGTTCTGGCAGCGATGGTCCCGGGAGTATGTGCTAGGGCTGCAAACGAGGGCCAAGTGGCACGAGCGGAGGCCCAACATAGGCGTGGGAGATCTCGACCTCGTCGCCGAGGATAATCTACCACCTCAACAGTGGATGACAGGCCGAGTGATGGCTACAAGCGTCGGGCAGAACGGCGCAATCAGGGTCGCAGACGTAACGACGACCGGAGGCACAACGTACAGGAGAGCGATCCACAAGCTGGCACCACTGCCAGTTCTTTGAAGGCCAGAA
This sequence comes from Drosophila sturtevanti, assembly GCA_018150375.1. Lineage (NCBI taxonomy): Eukaryota > Metazoa > Arthropoda > Insecta > Diptera > Drosophilidae > Drosophila > Drosophila sturtevanti. Next base: position 6,609 of record JAECWJ010000351.1, on the reverse strand, counting down.
GCCCTCCAAGGGGACGGTGTACGCCCAGATGAGCGCTATGTGGATGTTCTGTGTTGTCATGTTACATGTTCGATGTTGTAGAGGCAGGCGGGATCGAACTGCATTGAAGCGAATTCGACCCGCTTCGCCGACGTAAGTTTAAGAAGAAAAAATGAAATATATAATCGAAAACCGATCGCACGCAATATTTTATTTCGTTGACATTTCTTTCCTCATAAAAAACGAAGTCCCAAATCTACATCAGCGAATAATACAAAATTCATAATTACAAAAACTCTTGTGATTTTTCATGGCGCCCGAGCAGGGACAAGTTTTTCTAGTGTAAAGTGAAAAAGAATTAAATACACAATAAAAAGAACAGTGGAACAGATGTACATATGTACATGTATATATAAATATTAAAAAGAAAAGCTTAAAAATTGTGAAGTGAACTGGTGAAGTCTTAGTGCTGCGAAAAATACATACATATATACATATATGTGCATGTTATAAATACAAAACGCAAAGTAAAAGACTAAACAGTTCCCAGTTAAATCGCACACCGCGCCGAGAAATTAACCAAAGAAACAACATAACAAATTTCTCCCGCGTCTGTCGCGAAACACATAAAAAAAAAACCTTGGAAATTATTTGGAGTGGTGGTCATCCCCATAATCCATCTATGTCGGATTCAAGGAAAGTTGATTCCAAAGCGAAGGTCAACTCCAAGGTAAAGTGCTAAAAATTGAAAAAGGGCCCAAATCGAGAATTTCTCTTTGGTAATTGTGCTGGCCATCTTGAGCACACACTTTCAATTTCTAGCACAGAAGTAGTTGAGCTTAACATAACACTTGCATGCATTTTTATATACACATACATAAATATATATTTATATACATATATACTAACAAATGAACCGCTTCTCTTTAGTGTATTAAAAAATTTAAATTATTGCATTGCTGATCAGCGAATTTCGAATCGTAAGATTCTAATTTTGTGGTAAAGTAATACCACAAAATTACTTGTCGGTGTTTGGTAGCAAGTTAAATTTCTTTCTTGTTGCCAAGCGCAAAAATTCGCTCTTTGCCCCTCAGTACCCCCTCTCACCCAATCCGCATTACATGCTTACCGTTTAGTTGGTCTGCAGCGTACACATACATACATACATATCCATACAACGGATTTTCCATTTCGTTTTGTCGTCTTCGTCGGTGTGTTGTTGTTGCGTGCAGTGGTTGGCGCGCTTACAGCTGGTGACGCTCTACCCTAGAAACCAACTTAATTTGTGTGGTATATACTTTTTCCATATCGTTTGCAAAATACCCTATATTTTGCCAAATTAGCAGGGTATATAATTTTTTTCACACAGTTCATGTAAAATACCCTGCATATCTTTTCGGATTGACATTTTATTTTTTATTTATTTTTTTTGTGTCGTCAATAAAAATTCTTTCGCTCGAAATATATTAAAAAAAAAAATTTAAAAACAAATACAATTTACAATATATTAACTTAAAAAATATCAAAGAAGCTAACTTCGGCCGTTCCGAAGTTTGTATACCCTTGCAGATTAATTGATTACTTTCTCCGTCATATCGGATTCAAGATATGTATTTTAAAAATTGGAAATATAAAATTTAAAAAAAATTTTAACCAAAAAGAGAATCAGTAAGAAAAAATTCGAGTTTGCCAACGGCAGGAGTTGAACCTTGCTTCATTTCACTTCTAGAATCGAACTCTACCTATTGCGCTACCAAACTTAAAATTCACGGCCTCGCTATTTCGGTATACATTGCAAGCGTCCAGCTTCTCGCTCTCTAAAGTTTCTGACGAATTCTAGAAAACAACAACACAATACAAAAAGTTTTTTGTCTCTTTCTGTTTCGCACTCAGCTTGTAGTTTTTTCAAGCACGTGTTCGCATATATGTATGTATGTATGTTTGTATGTTTCCATGTATGTTGTTTGTGTACGCATATATAAAAGCAAATATAAACGTATTTAATTGGCTGCATATGCAAACATACTGATGCTGATGGGGGTTGATTCATTGATTTTATTGATTTATGTCGGTGTTTATTATCCGATCTGATTCAAACTTACTGATATGATGTAAAAGTATAATTCTCATCTGATCACCAAATTTGGTTGAGATATCTTAAAAAACAAAAAAGTTTTTCTCACGAAAACATACTTTTTCTGATGGGGGTTGATTATTGTTTCTATTGATTTATGTCGGTGTTTATTATCCGATCTGAATCATACTTGCTGGTAAGTGGTAGGTGTAAAAGTAGAATTCTCATCTGTGTGCCAAATTTGGTTGAGATATCTCAAAAAACAAAAAAGTTTTCTCACAAGAACTGTTTTGAACAATTCACATTTTGACCGAGGTACCTCTGATCTTTCCTATTTTTCTATAACTTATAGTTGTCCGATCCGACCAATCTTTAAACTTGATTTGCTTGAAACATCAACGGACAGAATGATATGACTTTTATTCACGTAGCTCAAAATTTAAGATCGATTAAGTATGTAGAAACAGACAGACGGACAGACGGACAGACGGTCATACAGACAGACGGACAGACGGACAGACGGACATGGTCATATCGACTCGGCTTTCGATGCTGATCAAGAATATATATACTTTATGGGGTCGGAAACGATTATTTCTATGCGTTACAAACATCTGACCAATTTTATTATACCCTCTGCAAGGGTATAAAAAAAATAAATAAATAATACTTTGCAAGTAGTATAATTGGTCTGAGTTCGTCAGATAAATTGAATCATCCACTAGCAATGGCTCCACCAAATGGGACGATCCCTAAAGATTTTGAGGATGCAAAGAAAAGACGAGCTCAATGCGTCAATAGCATCAAACGCGTAAGTGACCAATTGAGAGATGCAAGTATTTCGCTTCAAGTCGCAGAGTTGGAATGTCGATTGGAAATGTAGAGTACGAACATCGACACCGCTCTGAGATATCAGGCTCGAGTAGAAACGTTCGACTCCGATGACGAGTACAGGTCCGAGTTGGAAGAGTTGTGTATATCCACAAAAGCACAACTTTAGTCCGCATTAAAAAAATCGTCCGATGCCAGCACGCCTGTAGTAACCAAGTCCGTGGGAACAATTCCGTCTCGCCTTCCGAGTTTGCAACTGCCTAAATTTAGTGGCAAATACTCTGAGCTTAAAAATTGTATGTCACTGTTCGAAACCCTTGTTCATACGAATGTCTCAATTCCAAAAATTGAAAAGTTTAATTATTTAATCTCGTGTCTGTCTGGTGAAGCGCTAGGAACTATCAAAGCGTTTTAAGTCTCAGAAGACAATTATGATAAGGCGATCGTTAACCTAAAAAGGTCTATGACAACGATTGCCTCATTTTCATGGCCTCCCTAAAATGGCACATCCGTCGGCTGCAGCTTTGAGAAGCCTTGTCGACACTGTTTCGGCAATTTATGGCTTTCTGTTGTCTATAGGAGACGAAAAAGTGATTTTAAATGCCATTCTAATTCACTTAGTTATGAACAAGGTCAAATCACAGACGAAGCGTAAGTGGGAAGAGCAGCTCGATTATGCTACGATACCTTCGTGGAAGGAATGCGAGACAACGCTTAATCGGCGTCATCAACATATGTCGGCTGAAGAATCAGCGAAGCATTCGCTAGATCTCGTAAGACTAGAGTCCAAACCAGTTTCCACGAAGCAGCACAATCGTAGCACATTTTCGTGTTTTGTGGCAAATAAAAAAGTTAATGAGAAGACCCCGAAATGTTCTTATTGTAATTCCGAAGACCATGTAATATCCAGTTGTCCGTCATACTCAGCGTTATCAGTGAAACAACGTTTCGATTTCGCAAAATCAGCTCCGCTTTGTATTAACTGTCTTCGGAAGGGTCACGCTGTCGCAAAATGCACAGCGAAAAAGTGTCGTATATGCAACTAAAGTCGCACCATACGTTGCTTCACATAGTGCAGTGGTCGAGCGTTACCACCACCTCCACAAGATCAACCTTTTACCTCACATGTTATGCATTTGACGGCTCCAAAGAGTGTGATTCTTGCAACTGCAATCGTTGGTGTGAGAACGAAAGCTGGCGATTTCGTGCTAGCCCGAGCTTTGCTCGATAGTTGTTCTATGACTAACTTGATAACAGAAGAAATGGCTCAACGGTTGCAGTTACCTAGAGAGGAGTGTCCAATCGACTTGCTTGGTATTTCTGAATCCAATGTTGAAGACACAAAATTGATACACACGGTGGTACAGTCGCGAGTCAATCGCAGTGAGGTGCCTTTAGAGTTCGGTATCTTGACGTCTATTTCGTCCTACCAGCCACCCGAAACAGTCAACATCACTGGTTGGAAAATTCCGAACAATCTACAATTAGCCGACCCTCTTTTTATAAGCCACAAAAAAATCGATATGCTCATTGGAGCAGATGCGTTCTACGACCTTTTATCAATTGTTCAAATAAGGCAAGGTCAAGGACTTCCAACCCTTCAGAAAACAATATTCGGATGGGTTGTATCCGGGCGGTACCCTTCTGGTATTGGAGAAATTCAGAAGAGGACAGTCAATTTGAGTTACCAAAACGAAGACCTAAGCTCAATTGACAAGACCTTGCAGAAATTTTGGACTATCGAAGATCTGCCTTCCCCCATAAAAATTTCATCTCCTGCTCATCAGCTGTGCGAAAAACGTTTCGCCGAAAACTTTCAAATTTTACCATCGGGTCGTTTTCAGGTGAAGCTGCCGTTTAAATCGAATCCCAATGCGCTTGGGAGGTCATTTGACGTTGCCAAACGGCGGTTCTTGTCGCTAGAAAGAAGATTGTCTAAATTGTGCAATTGAGACAAATGTATCTGGAGTTCATGGAAGAATATCTTTCATTGGGACAAATGTCAGAAACCGACAATAAAATTCCAGATCATCCACACTACTTTATTCCGCATCAGGTTTTACGACCTCAAAGTACATCGACGAAACTGCGTATTGTATTCGATGCATCATGCAAAACTTCGTCTCAAGTTGCGTTGAATGACATTTTGATGGTCGGTCCCACCATTCAAGAGGAGCTATACTCGACTCTGCTTCGCTTCAGGCTCCATAAGTATGCCTTGACAGCGGACGTCAAGAAAATGTATCGGCAAGTACTGGTACATGAAGCAGATCGAGATTTCCAGCGCGTAGTGTGGAGAAAAAACCCAGATGATTCTTTGAGAGTGTTCAGGTTAACAATGTAACATATGGCACTGCGCCAGCCATTTCTGGCAATACGGTGTTTAACAAAGCTGGGTGAGATGATTGAATCGTCATTACAAAAGCTGCTGGAATTTATCAGGCACGACTTCTACATCGATGACATGTTGACTGGTGCTGGTTGCGTCGAGGATCTTTTTGACAATTAAGTCTGAAGTGTCTCAGGCATTGCTTAAAGCAGGGTTTGAGTTGACCAAATTGTTCTCGAACAGTCAACAGTCGAACAGACACCGATAGTAATCTCAGAATCTTCGTCGACCAAAACGACTGGTTGCCTAAGGAAGACATCTTCCAATTCCAAATCGACGACTCATTTATGGGTCTACGAGCGGACAAAACGGAACATTCTCTCGGTGACATCTCGTTTGTTTGATCCAATTTACTGACTGGGACGAATGATTCCAATGCATTTGGAAACAGCATGGAATGAATTGAAATCAACCTTATTAAATGTAAAATACCATTCAGATTCCACGATTCTTCAACAGAGAGGCGAATTCACTGATAGAGATTCATGGTTTCGCCGATGCCTCAATGAAAGCATGATGGTTGTTGTGATACGCTCGTGTCAAACTGAGTAAGGGTTTTGCACTTCTGCTGCTAACTTCGGAAGTAAAAGTAGCTCCCTCAAGACCAAAACACTCCCAAGACTTGAGCTGTGTGCCGCGCACCTTCTCGCAGACCTTTGTCACCGAATTCGTGGATCTGATCAGGGTACCAGTTGAGCGTACTTTTCTTGGTCCGATTTGCAAATAACTCTTTATTGGATAAAGTCACACCCTTCTGTCGTTAGTAACGTTCGTTTCGAACAGGGTGGCTGAAATCCAAGAATGGTCAGAGAACGTATCATAAGGACAGCAAACAACAAAACAGAACCCAGCAGACATTGTGTCTCGTGGTTGTAATGTTGACGAACTAGATGATTCGATTTGCCTTATCAGGACCTGGGTTTCTCGGATACGTAAAAAGCGATTGGCCAGTCAATCAGCATGTCCAACTATCGGACGAAATGCGTAGCTTGGAAGTGCGGAAATCAGCTATCGTGCTGACCCTGGTAGTCAACGAGAATCCGCTAATTGAGACCATCGAAGCTTATTCGTCACATACAAAAAATTAATAAGCGTGTTCCTGGTATGTGTCCCGTTTCATCTGTAGATGTAAAAAATAAAGGACTATATTCGATGATGTAATTCCATCACCTTTAGAGCGAAAAGAAGTATTTCACATTCAATTGTTGGAAGTACTTCAAAATAAGGAATTCCGAGAAGATATAGGAAAAATTCGAAAGAGCGCCAGAGTTGGTCAAAAACTTCAAGGTTTGACTCCATTTCTGCACGAATACACTGGTTCGTGGTGCTCATTTTC
>JAECWJ010000350.1:0-17489 GCA_018150375.1 Drosophila sturtevanti | reverse complement strand
AGACTGATCCGATCTTCTTAAGTATGGTCATCGCTGCATCATCCACATCAAGCGTCATATTAATACTAGCGCATCCGTGACGTACCAAGGCTTTTTCTCCAAATGCGCTGCCTTTTTGAAAACTGCTGACGCCATCTCCTCCTGGAAGTTGTTGATGAACAACTCCTCCATGAATATCTCGGGAACGATGGTCGTGTCCACGTCGAACAGTGTCACCCGTGGCCTCGCGCCCTTGTTCTGTTTGACTGTCAGTCCAAGGACTGGAGGCGAACTTTTTGTTCGCTACCACTATCTACATCTCGTTCGCCGATGGCGTACGGATTATAGCATGGCCGCGTTTCAAGTGCCGCACCTCGTGGTTATGTACACCCAGTGTCCAGTGTACCGGAATGCCTCGGGTCCCGACTCGTGCCCACCGCGGACCATGTTTCAACTGGCTTGTTGAACCGTGGGGCAGGGAGCGGCACTCCGGGGACGTCAGAGAAGGACAGTCAATTTGAGACAATTGACAAGAACTTTCATTCATTTCAAAAATTTCATTTCTCCAGTTCATCCTCGAACAGAGAATGGCAATGAATATGCAATAACTATAATATGCGACCTTACAAAATATCTAGTAGCAATAAAAGTAAAAGATAAAACCACAAAACCGTAGCCAAAGCAATATTTGAATCAAAGTACGGTCTTATGAAGACGTTCATAATAGATGGGTTCTGAGTATAAAAATTCACTTATAAATGACTTGTGCAAATATATGAAAATCAGTAATATATTATGAACAGCACACCATCACCAGACATTAGGAACAGTAGAAAGAAGTCACCGAATATTCAACGAATACATACGTTCATATATCTCAATTGAATAAGATGATTGGGGCGAATGGTTGAATTACTTCCCATATTGTTTTAATACTACTCCATCAACGGCACATAACTACTGTCCGTATGAACTTCTTTACGGTAGATTACCAAAGCGATTCACAGAATTTAACAGTTTAACGAAAATAGATCCTATATATAATTTAGATGATTATGCAAAAGAGTTTAAATTTAAATTACAAATAGCATATAAAAGAGCAATGTCTATGATAGAAATAGAAAAACAAAAACGAAAAATAGAATATGATGAAAAGATTAATGATTTAAAATTAGAACCAAGAAACCTAGTACTACTTAAAAAAGACTCAGGTCATAAGTTAGCGAATCAGTATTAAGGACCCTACAAAGTAATAAAAATAGAATATAGAAACAATATCATAAAAAACATAGGAAAAAAAACCACAATAAGAATAGGCTAATGTTAACTAAATGAAATCAAAAAAAAATTTTTTTCTTTTGTATGCATATATATACAAAATTAAATGTAGTATGTTATATGCCAAACAAGCATATGCCCACCGTATTGTAGTGTATACAATATGTAAAGTGGTCATATGCCCAAATTTAATGTTAGAGTATCAAGCGCATAAAGATAGAGACACTTTGTCTCTTTGTTTACATAATATAACCGCCGTCTAGTGCCGCAATATGATCAGCCACTTATATGTGGACTGGCCCGCAGCGTGAGAACTGCAGCGTAAGCACTATGACGTTCTGACCATTCGGTACCAAGCGCATGTATGTATATACCTTCTGCATATACATACATAATTCACAATATATATATGGCATGCTACATACTCCCGTTCTGTCGCTGCTTTGAGCGACAGAACTCAAAATTACTTCTATACTAAAACTTTTAGGCTAAGCAAGAAAACGTTTGATAAAATAAATTCAATTCGGTTTATACCGTCAAAGAACGACCATTGGTTTATTTCTGGGAAAACCTCATCTTTACATGGCGACCGTGACAAGTGTCACGACACTTGTAAAACAGGAAAAAATGTAACAAAAAAATTGCAAAATCTTATGTAAAACCCAAAAAAAAAAAAAAGGAAAAAGAGATAATATGATGATAATGCAAAACCAATCCAAATAAAAATATACCTACCAAGCAACCAGCAGCCAAGCAACCAACCAACCAGCAAGCAACAAGAATGTTTAAAAACATTTAACATTATACAAAGAAGTCAACAATTTGAAATTCAAAAACCAAAAATCAACATGAAATTTATTACTACCATTTCTACCGTTTGCTAGCTGGCCCACATCTGTCAATACCGATGAGAAGGACAGAATGTTGGATTACGCATAAGCTACTCCTACCTCCTACCTACTGTCAATATAAATTGGTGCGAAGACCGGCACCAGTACCGCCTGAGCCCATAGGCCCCGGTCATCTGCAGCAGTCAATTAGAGAAGTTCAAAGAAAGTAAAACTAAAACAACAAGCCTGTGCGACCAGCACCGGCCCCGCCAACGCGATAGGTTGCGCCCAAAGATCCGACAGTGCTACAATGAGCACACAACGTGGAACCGACAACGCTACATAGAGCGTACAAATATATGCATATAGAAACGCATACCTTCGCCAAGAGCGAAGACACGCAATTAGGCCGCGAATACGCATAGGCCTAATTGCCATTAATTTTAGGAAATATTAAAACTCAACCAGAGGCGAACAACTAAGCCGCATTTAAAAATTGATTTCCTTAAAGTATTCTTATCACGAACTAGGTAAACGCTCAAATTTAAAAGAATCAATATAATGAAAATTTTTACCTTTCTAAAATTTAGTTTCTTTTTTTCTTCCCATTTCGATCAAAATTAAAAAAAAAAAATTTTCTTTATATACAAAAGTTTATGTTCAACAATAGCATAAACAAATTTGATGATATAGATATGGGTTAAATTGATACGAAGACAGTGGACTCCACTGCAAACGTAATAAATCAAATCCAGTCATCAAACATTGACTTAAGATTGACAAATGTACTTCTACTGATAATTGTAATTATTTTATGCGCATATGTATTGTTTAAAGCATACAGGTTACACAATAAATGTGTAACCAAAAGAGCCCTAAGCCATGCTAATGACCTGGACAAGGTCTAAACGTAAACATATGCATAAATTGTCATAAAACTACATTTTAAAAATAAAAAAAAAACGCATTTCAAGAAATAAAAATTTTAATTTCTTCACCAAATAAAAAGAAAAAAAAAATAATAAATGATATGGGTACATTAGATAACTATTTTTTCAAATTAAACGATAGGCATCCTAGCATAGTTAGTGATTTAATTGAGGTTTTTAAGAGTGAACAAAGTAACTCACCTCAGAGCTCTATTAGTTTAGCGCAGATTAAATTAGCATACCTAGATATAAAGGGAGAAAATTTCCCAGTTAAAGAAGGTAGTAGGGTGCAAATGAGTTTCATACTCACAATACCCTTTATATGTTGTTTCTCTAACAAAGACGGTATGCTGTGTTTCTACCTATTAGACGAAATCCAACAACAATAAGTTGTCTCTAATTCACTTAGTTTTATACAAATAAAATAAGTATAAATACAGTCGAGACTAAACATCTCCAAAAATATATTCCTTTTCTTGACTTCCTGATACAATCAGGACCAGTAAACAAGAAGTACAAGGGAATAAAATTTTGGATATCTCAAAATTACAAATTTAAGAGAAATATTGTAGAACTTATGGAAAAATCCATAAAAGTAGCTTATGGTAGATTACTGGCAAAAAGCATTTAAGAAAAGACCTGCCTGAATGGGTTCACGAACTTTTCAAGGATACATTTGAATCGATAACAATAGATTCAGATGATGAAATAATAGATTTAGAAGATTAAAAAAAAAAAAATAATAAAATAAACTCAATTTTCACACTTGAACTTGCTTAATGGAATGGACCGAGATAGTGTCCATTATTAAGCATGAACGTATTGAGTTTGATAAATCGTTTAAGTGTCTAAATAAAAGTGCACCGATTTCAAAGTCAATAAAAGAAAAGCACATTAGATGCTTGATAAAAATATATAACAACATTCGTGAATTAATCTACACAAAAAACTCCTGAAAAATTTACACAAGAACTTAACAATTTACGGCAGCTTTTGGAAGCTACGTATATTAATGAAGGCTTAATCGCAGAACAAGATGAAAGGTTCAGTACAGAAGTAGCTATTCAGACGATGTTAAACAACTGCGACAAAGAAACGAAAACAATAATAAAGTCCGGACATTTTACAAAAATTAATAATGCTATTAAAACGTACCTAGAAGAAAGTATTCAAACGATTGGCAACCCCATTTCTGTATTATACGCTCAAAGAGGCCGCGGTAATTATAACAATAACAGATACAATTATCGCGGTAGAGGCAATGGTCGTGGTTATTATAACAATTATAATAATCGCAACAATGGCCAGAATTCGCAGACGAGTCAAAATAATAGCCAATATAATCAGCAGAACAGAAATAATAATAATAGAGGAAATAACAGAGGTTACTACAGGAACAATAGAGGTAACCAAGGAAATAACCAATATAACGGTTATAATAATAACAGAAACAATAATGTCCGAGTAGCCCAGAATACATCGGGAAACTCGCAGACACCTTTAGATACCCAGATGTAGGAAACAGAAAGATACACGCTATCAGTCTTAGTCACAATACGTTTGTTACTTTCACAAATGTGGAAACAGGAAAAACGCTAGTATTTTTAATAGACACAGGTGCGGAAATATCTATCTTAAAAGAAAATTCCGACACTTTTCAAAACATTCAGAAAAATCAAATTATCAATATACAGGGAATAAGTCAAGAAGTAACCAAATCCATAGGACTTACTTCTATTGACATATAAACTTCAAAATATTTAATTCCACACGATTTTCATATCGTTAATTCCCATTTCGCTATTCCATGTGATGGAACACTAGGAATCGATTTCATTAAAAAATACAACTGTCAATTAGATTTCAATCCGTCCGAAGACTGGTTAATACTTAGAACTAATAATTTAAAATATCCGATATATGTACCAATATCGTACAGTTTCGGAACCAATTCAATAATTTTACCAGCAAGATCCCAAGTTATCCGAAAAGTCGAGCTAAATTCACAAGAAGACAGTGTATTGATTCCAAATCAAGAAATTCAACATGGTATTTACATAGCAAATACCATAACAAACTCTTAAAACGCAGTCATAAGACTTCTCAATACAACAAACATAGACCAATGTGTAAATATACACCATTTAAACTATGAATCACTTTCAAATTACGAAATAGTAAGAAATAGCCCTGAACAAAGAGAAAAAACAGTACTAGCAACATTGTCTAAAAATTTTCCGCCACAATTTCACAATCAACTAACGAAATTATGCAAACAGTATAGTGATGTATTCGGACTAGAAACCGAATCAATAACAACAAATAATTTTTATAAACAAAAGTTAAGACTGATAGATGATGGACCAATATATATCAAAAATTATAGAAATCCTCACAGTCAAAAAGAAGAAATACAGAGACAAGTACAAAAATTAATAGACGATAAAATAGTTGAGCCCTCCGTATCTGCTTACAACAGCCCACTTTTATTAGTACGGAAAAAATTATTACCAAATTCCGAAAACAAGAAATGGCGATTAGTAATTGACTATCGTCAAATTAATAAAAAACTGTTAAACGATAAATTTCCGCTCCCTAGAATTGATGATACATTAGATCACCTAGGACGAGCAAAGTATTTTTCATGCCTTGACTTAATGTCAGGTTTCCATCAAATTGAACTCGAAGAAGAGTCACGAGACATTACATCCTTTTCAACATGCAATGGCTCATATCGCTTCACGCGATTACCATTCGGTTTAAAAATAGCGCCAAATTCTTTCCAGAGAATGATGACTATAGCATTCACTGGACTTGAACCTTCGCAAGCATTTCTTTATATGGATGACTTAATAGTCATTGGTTGATCCGAAAAACATATGCTCAATAATCTAACAGATGTTTTTGAGAAGTATAGGCAACACAACCTAAAGTTACATCCTGAAAAATGTTCATTTTTCATGCATGAAGTCACCTTTTTGGGACATAAGTGCACAGATAAAGGAATCTTGCCTGATGACACAAAATATGACGTCATCCAAAATTATCCAGTCCCACAAGATGCGGACAGCGCTAGAAGATTCGTTGCATTTTGCAATTATTACCGAAGATTTCTAAAAAATTTCGCTGATTATGCCCGTCACATAACAAGATTATGTAAAAAAGATGTAAAATTTGAATGGACAGTTGATTGTCAAAACGCATTTGAATATCTAAAATCAGCATTAATGAACGCCACTCTATTACAATACCCAGATTTTACCAAAGAATTTTGCATAATCACAGATGCAAGTAAGCACGCATGTGGAGCAGTCCTAACTCAAAACAAAAACGGACTACAACTCCCAGTGGCATACGCATCAAGAGCATTCACCAAAGGTGAAAGCAATAAAAGTATAACAGAACAAGAATTAGCAGCTATCCATTGGGCAATCACACATTTCAGACCATACATTTATGGTAGACATTTCACTGTCAAAACAGATCACAGAGCATTAACTTATTTGTTCTCAATGACAAATCCAAGCTCCAAACTAACCAGAATGCGACTTGAACTCGAGGAATATAATTTTACGGTAGAGTATCTAAAGGGAAAGGATAATTTTGTAGCCGACGCGCTATCACGAATAACAATTTAAGACTTGCAAAATATAAATACAATGAATAATAAAATTCTGAGAGTCACTACCAGAAATCAGAGTAAACAGTTAAATTCCTGCGCAGGAAATATAAAAGTAGATTTGCCTATGCAAACACTTCACAACGCTTCTAAGCCCAACTTATATGAAATCATTTATGATGACGTATTAAGTAAAAGTAGTGGCCTTGCATATAAGAAACAATATATGTTCTTAGGAGCATGGAAAGAAAATTATAGCGAGAATTGATGATAGCGATTTGTACACCAATGGAATTCTTGACTTAGGTCAGTTCTTCCAAAGGCTTCCAAATCAGCCAACTCAAGTGGCACCGTGCAAAAAGATCTTTAAATTAATTTCAATTGAATCTTTTAATAATAATATGGGCAATAAAATTATGAATATATATATTAAGAGTAGCGCTACTCAGGCCGGTGACCCTAATACAAAATGTAAAAGATCAAGAAGCGATACTGTCTAAATTATATAACAATGAAATACAAGGAGGTCATAATGGCATTACAAAAACTTTGGCCAAAGTAAACGATATTATTATTATTATTATTTGAAAAAAAAAATGACATGTCATCTCAATATATATTAATTAATGTCAAAAATGCCTTAAATATAAAACAACAAAACATACTGAGACCCCTATGACAAAACTGGAACATCTATACATGCTCTCGATAAGGTAATTGTGAATACGATCGGTCCACTACCTAATCCGAACAAGGAAATGGATATGCAGTAATTTTTACCTGCGTTTTAACGAAATACCTTGTAGCAATACCAACTAAGACAAAAGTGCAACAACAGTTGCCAAAACTATATTTGAAAACTTTATTCTAAAGTACGGTCCAATGAAGACGTTCATTACGGACATGGAAACAGAATATAAAAATCCATAATTAATGACTCGTGCAAATATCTAAAGATAGACAACATAACGTCTACTGCACACCACCACCAGACATTACAACGACGATTACATTAAGGAAGTAAAGATTAGACTAGAAATAGCTTATAATATCAATATCATGATAATAAAATATCAGATGTAAGCATAAAAATAGGAAATAAAGTCTTATTAAGAAATGAGACGGGCAATAAGCTAGAACCTAAGTATTTAGGCCCATATACAATAGAAGCAATAGAAAATAGGGATAACATTTTAATTAAAGATAGCAAAAATAAAAATAGATAGTACATAAAGATAGGTTAAAAATTTTTACCTAATATACCCGAAACTAAAAAAAAAAAGAGTTAACAAATCAAAATATATAAAAAAATACATATAACAACGAAATTTTCTTTCATTTATTCACTTCACAATAAAAAAAAAAAACGAAAGTAAAAAAAAAAAAAAAGAGAAAAATTTTCATTTATAATAAATTTTTTTATATAATAATAAGCTAACTTGAAATGAAAACAAGATAGAACAAAATTTTATTTCAGTTCGTGATAAAGAGAATAAGGAAACACAGTTTTATACAAAAGACACAAAACAATCAAAAAAAAAAGAACACATCTAAATAACTATATATATATTTGAGTACTAACATATAACATAAAAAAAAAAAAAATATAATAACTACATAATACTATTACGTTATTTCTCTTAAAGGGGAGGTGTAGTCTGTTATATGCCAAACGAGCATATGCCCACCGTATTGTAGTGTATACAATATGTAAAGTGGTCATATGCCCAAATTTAATGTTAGAGTATCAAGCGCATAAAGATAGAGACACTTTGTCTCTTTGTTTACATAATATAACCGCCGTCTAGTGGCGCAATATGATCAGCCACATATATGTGGACTGGCCCGCAGCGTGAGAACTGCAACGTAAGCACTATGACGTTCTGACCATTCGGTACCAAGCGCATGTATGTATATACCTTCTGCATATACATACATAATTCACAATATATATATGGCATGCCACATACTCCCGTTCTGTCGCTGCTTTGAGCGACAGAACTCAAAATTACTTATATACTAAAACTTTTAGGCTAAGCAAGAAAACGTTTGATAAAATAAATTCAATTCGGCTTATACCGTCAAAGAACGATCATTGATTTATTTCTGGGAAAACCTCATCTTTACATAAAATTTTACTATATGTATCTTTACCGAAATATGTGCCCATACATTAAAAAAAAAAAAAAATACAAATTAATACCTAAGTCAAAAATAACTTCATATAGTTACGTTATTTTTCAAAAGTATGTATGCTATGCATATATCGAGAGCTCACTGTGCTCATATGTTCGTTTTACTTATTACATATAAAACCAAAACCATGTCAAGAAGGCAGCGCTGCCACTGCAGACCGCGCTTTCTTAGTCTAAGAAATATTTAAGATCAATATGCAAAAACCAGAACAATAAAGACCTTGGAAGCGATAGCAACAGTCGCTCCAAAAACTTCAATTAAATAAATCAAAGTATTTATTGTACAGTAATATTTTTGAATTATGTAATCTTATATACTTCTGTGTGTCAAAGTAAGTTACCTAAGTTTCAAATTGTTAGTTATAATTTTTTGGCTTTCAAAATTTTTTCTAAAAAGTTCTTTTGATTTAACTTATTGAAATGGGCAAATGGATAGATGTTCTGGTCTTTGGATCAGCAAACATCGACTATGTTACGTGAGCCTACATGTATAGAAAGGCAGAGTTAATATTTTACTGCCGTTTTTATTTTACTGCCAAATTGATTGCAAAGGTGGGAAAGGATGTCTCAGGGGATGATTACCGTAATTACTTGGTTAAACAAGATGTCAATGTTGATTTTGTAGAACAATTGGAAGACTATCCGACTGGTATGTCGGAGATTGCTATATCTGATGATGGAGAAAATCAAGTTATTGTTGTATCTGGGGCTAATGCGCTTTTAAATGCAAAGGATGTGACGCGGTATAAAAAAATATTTAATGAGGCAAAGGTGTTACTCTGTCAGCTTGAAATTGATGTAAAAGGAACTTTAAATGCAATACGCCAATTTAAAGGTGTCTATAATGCATGCAGCACCAATCAGAACTGATTTGCCTGAGGAGTTGATTACAACACCGACGATTTTCTGTGTTAGCAAAGTCTACGCAGCAAAACTTACATCTATGGACGACATAAAATCACTAGTGGAAGCCAAGTTGGCCGCAAAAGCACTTTTGAATAGGGGTGTCAAAAGTGTAATTATAATTATGGGTGAACAAGGTACAATTTACTTATCAAATGATGACAAGATTTGCAAGCTTGTATCAGCACCTGAACTAAGGGTCAAAGGAGATGCATCAGGTGCAGATGACGCCTTTGTGGGAAGTCTTGTTTATTCTATAGCACGGTTTCCGAACTTGCCAAGAGAAAATCATATCAGTGCAGTAAATGCTTGTGCGGCTTTTTCTTTGCAACACCCGGGTACTCACTCCAGCTTTCCAGGAAAAGACGACGTCCAAGACGACTTATGTACGACACCGAATTTAGTAAAAGTTATTTCGTATTTAATTCATGACAAACACATTATCAGAACTGGTAGCAATGTAGTCGATGATTCAATAGAAACCGATATTTACCAAAAATAAAAATTTATACGTAAAATGAGACTTCAAATGTTATTCAAAAATAAAACAAACTTGGATTGCTGAGAAAGAAGAGTAACGTTAAATCATATAAAAAATAATTAATTTAGTCAATTCGACATAAAATATGTAATAATTATAATAAAAAAATATATAACTACAAATAAAAAAGATTCATTTTTCACGCCCAAAAGGGTGACCAACAAAGGAGAAAGGATTATCTTCCTCTCGGAGGACGGGGGCACTTGCACTTGCGAGGAAAATGTAAATAAATTGAATTTATAAAAAAGACAAAGCTGTCGCGTGCTATATTCTACTTGGGACTGGCAACGGCCGGATGAAAATTGCCTCGCTGCTATGCACTCTTTCCTTCTACATAATCCATTTGATTAATGACTAAACTGATTTAAAATGTACAAAGGAAAACATAATCGTAAAACTAATTATTGTGAATTTTGTCGCTTGTACAAATTTATAAAGTTCGATAAATAAGCATTATTAGTGCACTATGCACTCTTTCTTTCTAAATAATCCATTTGATTAATGACTTAACTGATTTAAAATGTACAAAGGAAAACATAATCGTAAAACTAATTATTGTGAATTTTGTCGCTTGTACAAATTTATAAAGTTCGATAAATAAGCATTATTAGTGCATTAAATGTGAGAAGAAAAAATGCTACTATGCCAAGGATTGAGACTTGAATAATGGTGCCTTGAAGCCTATTAAATCAAAGAGTAGTACGAGGTAGAGGTAAATTAGACTTCATTGCAGCTTTAGTGTCACATTCTATTTTTCTTTAGTTTCTCAATAATCCTGTACCAAATTAATCAGTTAATTTAATCTTTTGAAATCTTGAAACACCATTCTAATTACTATTTTTTGCCCATTTTTATGTTTTTGTTATGGGATGAATTTGAGTCCAGAAAAAACGGGCAGAATGAAGAAACTGTTGATATTCTAAGTTTATACTTTTAAAAAAGTTTTCGTCCACGCCTTCTGTGCCCCGATTAATCATTCCTATAAATTTACGCATCTGCTGCGTACAAAGTAAATTATAATCAACTCACTGGAGGGACTCGAGGGACGAATGAATTCCCGACAACCGATATTGCGTGACAATTTTGGGCCTCAAGAAACCAGTACGAGGGTCTTGGCTTTTTTTCTCCGCCACAAACAATGTTGCTTACTGTAAAGGGTTAGAAGTCGGGTGTCCTTTAATCTCACAATTAGATAATTTAGATAATTTAGAAACCCATAATTATTTATTGGCTTATGGTGCGTCTAGGCTAAGCGTCTCTAACAAGAACATTTTAAATTCTCTAATAACTGCAACTGTAATTAATAATAGTTTTGTGGGTTGAATACAAATATTACGCTAGGTAAATACTACTTGTATAAGAAACTAGTTCTGTTTAGACCACTAATGACTTAAAGTTCGAATTTCGTATCGTAGCTTAATTATTATTTATTGGCTGATGGTCAATCTAGGCTAAGCGTCTCTGGCAAGAACATTTTGCATTCTCTAAGAATTCTCTCTATAAGTGGTAACTATAATTAATAATAGTTTTGTTGGTTGAATACAAAGATTATGCTAGATAAATACTACTTGTATAAGAAACTAGTTCTGTTCTAGACCACTAATGACTTAAACTTGAAATTTCGTATCGTAGCTTTATAATACGGTCAACCGATATTGATCAAATTTGGCAAATTTGAAGGTAATAAAAGAGAAAGCTAGCCCTTATGACTTGGGACAAACTGTTGAAAATCTGCACCACCAAGTGCATGCCTTTTTATTTACTCTTATTAGTAAAGAAAACTTTTCCATTCTTCGGTACAAACCAGAGAGTGCATGCTATCTCGCACACGTATAGCAACCGTTTTATATATATCCGATATTTATTGTCCGATTTCAACGAAATCGGTACCTGTTGGCTATATTAACGACTGCACTAAAACGGAATAGGATTACTGTAATATGAGTTATGCCTTTTTTGCGGTGCGGAAATGGGAAATTTAAAAAAAAAACTCGATCTGCGAAACAATAGACGGATGTTTATACCAAATATATCCAAGCTCTATTACTTAGTCTGTGAAGTCTAGGTTTTTATTCGTGCGTGGGGACAGATGTCGATCAAGAACATACATTTTGTTTCATTTCATATATCAATCATTTATTGAATCGATTCCAAGTGACCCATACCAGCTGTACGATATAGTTGACAGATTATGTTCAAAGGTAGCATTGTTGATGCTTAGGTATAGGAAAAAGTGAAAGTTTGAATAAATAACGGAAGAAAGTTGAAAGGTGGTAAGACCACATTTCACCTTTTCACGTTTAAGCCGAATTAGCGGACTGCAAATTCCGTTGCGCCTAACAGCGCAAACGTAGGTGATTGGGTGTAACATTTTTTTAAAAGATTTTTCGCCCGCATAAGTATATCTACATATATATATATACATATATATACATTGACCAGCATCAACAGCAGTTTCTTTGTGTCTTTCTGAACTTAAATTTTGAGCTACGTTAATAAAAGTCATATCATTCTGCTCATTGATCATTTACCTAAATCAAGTTTTAGAATTGGTCGGATTGGAGAACTATAAATAAAAATAGGAAAGATCGGAGGAGATTTTTTTTCAGAACAGTTCTTGTGAAAAAACTTTTTTTTTAACTATCTAAACCTTGGACAGATTATTCTTATTTTATGTATTATGTATATAAGTTCTTATATGTAAATGTACATCTATGTATTATATATGTATATATATACGCAGAAGGCATACATTGCATATGTGAACCATTGAGCATCAAAGTGCATGCTCAACATTCTCTCGCGCTACAATTGGTCCATCTGCATCTAGGCGGCGGATCGGATTACGTTATGCGCTGGAATGTTTACGTTCACTAATTGTGGTCACTTGATTTATATACAACTTATGACTGAGTGTCACAAAGTGAACTAAGCTTATACTCTATATATTATATGGAACATTTACTCCACCTCCATTTTTAGGGAAATGACGTAATATACTGGAGTCATTTTGAATCATTTTTTGATTTTATAAGGTGTACATTAAAAAAATTATATTAAAGAAAAATATTAAAATAATGAATTGTTTTTTTTTTTGTTTTTATTTTAAAATTAAGTTTTTTCCTTTTCTCAAGCAAATTCTTTCATTATTATTATTATTATTTTTTTTTTAATTTTTAATTTTGATTTTTAAGTTTTTGTTATACCCTTGTAGCGGGTATAATAAAATTGGTCAGATGTTTGTAACGCATAGAAATAATTGTTTCCGACCCCATAAAGTATATATATTTTTGATCAGTATCAATAGCCGAGTCGATGTGATCATGTCCATCTGTCCGTCTGTCCGTTTCTTCGTACTAAATCGAACTTAAATTTTGAGCTACGTGAATGAAAATTCATATCATTCTGTTCATTGATCATGTATCTAAATCAAGTTTAAAGATTCGTCGGATCGGAAAAGAGTATGTTACAGCAAAATAGGAAAAAAGTTCTTGTGAGAAACCAAATTTGGTATACAGGTGACTATTCTACTTTTACACATATAAACCAATAGAATCAATGAATGAACAGCATCAGTATATTTTTGTGAGTAAAACTTTTTTGTTTGTATGTATGTATCTGCAGCCAATTAAATACGTTTATCGATGCTTTTATGTATGCAACACAAAAAACATACATACATACATATATATATATATGCAACACGTGCTTGAGAAAACTCCAAGCTACTCAGCGAAACAGAAAGAGACAGAAAACTATTTCTATTGTGTTTTTGTTTTCTTGAATTCGTCTGAAGTTATAGAGAGCGAGAAGCTGAGCGCTTGCAATGTATACCGAAATAGCGAAGCCGAGATATTTATGTTTGGTAGTGTAGTAGCTAGAGAACAATTCTGAAGGTGAAATGGGCGTGGGTTCAATCCCGGCAGGGATGAACTTAAATTTACTTACGTTGCCTTTTTATACCCTTGCAGAGGGTATATTAATTTTGGTCAGAAGTTTGCAACGCACAGAAGGAAGCATCTCCGACTATATAAAGTATATATATTCTTGATCAGCATGAATAGCCGAGTCGATATGACCATGTCCGTCTGTCCGTCTGTCCGTCTGTCTGGATCAACAGCTTCTCCTCCGAGACCATAAGAGCTACAGAGCTGAGATTCAGCATAGGCTCCTTTTTGCAGCAGGCATTGTATATCTCGGAATCATCCCGATCGGACGACTATATCATATAGCTCCCATAGTAACGATCGGTCAGGAATAAGCTTTATCCTCAATAACTCTGTTGAATGCCACGAAATTTGATATTTATGAGTTTAATATGCATCTTGATACTTCAACTAAGTTTGATCTGAATCGGACGACTATATCATATAGCTCCCATAGGAACGATCGGTCATGAATAAGGTTTATCCTCAATATCTCTGTTGTTTTTCAACCGAATGCCACGAAATTTATGAGTTTAATATGCTTCTTGATACTTCAACTAAGTTTGATCTGAATCGGACGACTATATCATATAGCTCCCATAGGAACGATCGGTCATGAATAAGGTTTATCCTCAATATCTCTGTTGTTTTTCAACCGAATGCCACGAAATTTGATATTTGTGAGTTTAATAAACTTCTTAATACTTCAATCAAGTTTCATCAGAATCGGTTGGCTATATCATATAGCTGCTATAGGAACAATCGGTACAAAAAAAAATTTTGTATGAAAAATTTTTTTTCTCAAGCTCAAAATTTTGAATTTGTAAATTTGGTATGTTTAATTTACAACAATGCTTCTGGTGAATTATATAGAGAAAATCTGCAAGGGTATACGAACTTCGGCACGGCCGAAGTTAGTCCATCTTTCTAGTTTTGCTTCAAATTTTTTTCAATTTTATATTTATGTTCCAATGTTTAAAAAATTTTGCAGCCGATGTGACGGAGGAAGTAATTAAGTAATCTGCAAGGGTATACAAACTTCGGCACGGCCGAAGTTAGTTTGTTAAATATTTTTTTTTTGCTTTGAACTGCAAGTGTGTTTGTGTTCTTTCCAATTGTTTCGTTTGTAATGTAACAGTCAGTTCATTATGTTGAATGTTGGTTATTGCTGGCTTCGGTTTTGATGTTATTATTGTTGAATCAGAATAAATTTTCGTTCAACATTTGTGCACAATTTCAACAATTTTCACACATAATTTTACCGCTGCTTTTTTACAAAATTTCTTTTGTTACTTCACAACACATCCCAATGCTTCTCACGTAACAAATTCGCCGGCGATCCTGAGTCAATTAATATTTCGATTGGTTTACCTCCAATGTTACATATAATGTTGTCATCGTTTTTTGCCAAGCCATCAATCTTGAAACAATTCATGCTCAATGTTATTTTCGAGCTTCGGGTTTTACACTGCTTAGCCAAATGGCCAATCAAATATCAGCGTTTGCAAATTTTATCCCGCGCTGGACATTTACCGTTATTAGGATGCCCACATCTTGTGCAAGCCTTAGGTTGCTCACGTCAAAATTGTGCCTATACGGAAATTTTATTGACGATGTCGGTTGCCTCGTCAACCAGCATAGTTTCCGAGTGTTTGTTTACTTGTTCGTAGACCTGGCAAGCATTTATTAAATCGCTCAACGTTAGCTCCTTTTCCAAAAATTTCTTCTTCAAGTCGTTTGAAGCCCATGAGTAGATTATTTTGTCGGTCAGGCGAATCTCTTCAATTTCAACGAATTAGATATCTGTTGAATGTTTCGTGTCCAAACGGTGTCGAATTCGGAAAAAGGTGTCTCTCGAACGCGGAGTTCCTTTCCGGTGAAAAATATTCGTCCAGTTTACCAACTAGAACCTTGTAGGCATCATTTTTTTCTTGTGCATCATATTCAACTAATGCTCTGGGAATGCTGTAAATTATCTTTTGCAGTTGTGGGCCTCCCAAATGAAAAAGCTTTCTCTTTTTTTTGGTATAATATAAAAGACCTTAACCTTTTTTCCCACTCATGCCGGAGTAGCTTTTTGTCAATCGTGTCACAGATAACTGGTTTTATTATTGACATGATGGTCTAAAGTGCCAACACCTAAAATATAGAATATATTAATTTTTGTTCAGATATGTATCGCATTCAATTGAACACATTGCGTCTACTGCGACTTTGGTACACTTACATCCCTGTTGCTATTTTGATACATTTGTATCCCTGAATCATTTAAGTTATCTGCGCCCTTTTCGCACATTTGTACGACTTACGCTATTTTGATACATTTGTACTGCATACAAATGAAGTTTGTCAAGTCCTATTGAAATTGAACTCACGTTGATAAATTGAACTACTTCATCAGTCAGAGTATCAAGCTGCATAGGCAAAAAGTCATTTAACCTGAATATTATGATCGTTCTGACTTGAAAGTTGTATGGGGTACCACTAATACGTTGTGGATATCAGTTCTATGAACAAATTAATAACTAAAGAGCAGCGCGTTCTAGTTCTTTTATTAAATTCTAAAAATTTAGCGGTTATATTAAGCTCGTTTTCAAGCGTCGAAAAATGAAATTACTTAACCACCCGAAAACAACAAAAATTAGTCAGTCTAAAACGAGCTTACAATAACAAATACCATACATTCTTTGATACGATTTCTGAATAATTTCACTTCCAAGCCTATGCATTAAGATCTATTAATACAATATAAAATTGTTGTCAATTAAATTATTGCTTTGGATAATCATATAATAGGACTTTCGTTCATCGAGCCGGAACCCTTCCCAATTCAGAGACTCCGACTTGGCGCATCTTTTAAAAAATGTTTATTCTTTTGTAAATGAAAAACGACGCGAATCTTTGTAGTTTTAGTTTTATTTTAGTAACAGCATACGGTGTTCAGTACTTCATAAATTTTTTACATTGTTTAAAAAGCAAACTAAAACTAAAATAATAGTAAAATGCATTGGTTTAATGAATACTTTATTTATATTGTACTGTATCATTTTATGCTATAAATTTCTGTTGCTGAATTCGACGCACTTCCTATTGAAAAGAGGCATAAAACAGATAGTATTTGCAGAACGATTATGCGACAATTCCTTCGTAAAAAAAAGAGGACAACGCTTACTCGGAGTCACCATCACATGTCGGCTAAGTAATTAGTAAAGCATTTGTTAGATCTTGCCAGCTCAGATAAGAGATAAGATTCCATGAAACAATATAATCGGAGTTTATTTTGGCTAAT
>JAECWJ010000349.1:0-22118 GCA_018150375.1 Drosophila sturtevanti | reverse complement strand
TGGATGCCAGTGAACTGGCCTATGCAGCGGTCTCCTACCTACGTATACGGCAAGGGGAATCAACGTATCTCAGCTTTGTGGACTCCAAGGCAAGCAGCGGCAGAACGGGAGTATATAGCATGCCATATGCATATATATGTACAGATGGTACATACTCAAAAAGTGCTTACGCTAGCGTTCCCACGCTGCGGTCAGTCCGCATAAGTGACGGATCCTATTACAGCACTCATGTATATATTTTTGATTATTTAAACTTATTTACTTTATGTTGAGCATATGACCACTGGTTACATTGTATACTCTACAATGCTGTGGGCATATGCTCATTTGGCATACAACATACTACACCTCCCTTTTTTTAAAAAATAACGTAATATAGTGTAGTTATTTAGTAAAAGAAAAATTATTATTATTATTATTTTTATATTTTTTTTTTTTCATATATTATGTTGTATTTTTATATTTTTTTTAGATATTATGTTGTATATCTGTTTTTTTTTTCTCTTAAATTTTTTTTTTATGTTTTTGGTTTTTTGATGATATATATATATGTATTCATATTCAAAAGTAAAAATTGTTTTGTTTACTAGATCGAATCAGCAAATATTTGTTTGTTTTTTTTTTTTTTTTGAATAATTTTGCGTCTTTTATATAAAAATTGTGTTCTTTATCTTTATTATCTTTATCACGAAGTCAAATAAAATTTTGTTTTATCTATTTGTCAATTTAAATTAGATTATTGTTATATATAAAAATTTTATTATAAATGAAAATTTTTTGTTTTTTGTTTATGTTTGAACTTTTAGCCTATCCTTATGAACTGTTTGTTTTTTGTTATTTTTTTTCCATCCCTAATTGTAACATTATCTTTATTATCTATAGCTATGACCTCAAAAGGTCCTATATATGTGGGATCTAACTTGTGTCCTACTTCATTTCTTAATAGTACGGGATCTCCTATATCTATGCTTATGCCTGATGCTTTATTGTCACAATATTGGTATTATAAGCTACTTGTAGACTAAACTTTACTTCCTTAACGTAGTCGTTGGTGTAATGTCTGGTGGTGGTGTGCAGTAGACGTTATGTTGTCTATCTTTAGATATTTGCACGAGTCATTAATTATGGATTTTTATATTCTGTTTCCATGTCCGTAATGAACGTCTTCATTAGACCGTACTTCAGAATAAAGTTTTCAAATATAGTTTTTGCAACTGTTGTTGCACTTTTGTCTCAGTTGGTATTGCTACAAGGCCATTATGACCTCCTTGTATTTCATTGCTATATAATTTAGACAGTATCGCTTCTTGATCTTTTACATTTTGTATTAGGGTCACCGGCCTGAGTAGCGCTACTCTCAATATATATATTCATAATTTTATTGCCCATTTTAATAAAATATTCAATTGAAATTAATTAAAAGATCTTTTAACACGGTGCCACTTTGAGTTGGCTGATTTCAGATACACCGGCTTGCCATTCAAGCCTTTGAAAAACTGACTTAAGTCAAGAATTCCATTGGAGTATAAATCGCCAGCATCAATACTTGCTATAATTTTCTTTCCATGCTCCTAAAAACATGTATTGTTTCTTATATGCAAGGCCACTACTTTACTTAATACGTTATTATAAATGATTTCATATAAGTTGGGCTTAGAAGCGTTGTTAAGTGTTTGCATAGGCAAGTCTACTTTCACATTTCCTGCGCAGAATTCTTTCTGTCTATTTTGTTGCCTGGTAGTGACTATCAGGACTTTATTTTGTATGTCTTTGAAATCATTAATAGTGATGCGTGAAAGCGCATCAGCTACAAAATTGGCTTTTCCGGTCGGATATTGCTATCCGTGAAATGGCCTTTGCCGTGAAATTGTCTTTTTCTTGGTTTTTATGATTGTCATGTTTTGTTTGTTGGTATTTGTATGTGTTTTTTTTTTTTTTTAAATCAATGCCTATAATTTCATTACAAAGTATTGCTAATGTTGTATCTACTGTATTGAATTCGTGTGAGATTGTGTATTGTTTGAATTGGGCATTTATTAGAGTTGTGCCTTGGGATTTTATATATTTTTTTTCTTTAGAAATTGTAACAAAGTGATCGGAATTAATTTTGAAAAGTGAAATGTTAATTTTATTTATGTAAATTTTACAGAAATATTGAGATTTAAATTTTTTGATTAAATAACCTTTTCCTCGGTATTTACCTCGGACCCCATTGTTGTATTTGCCTGATGCAAAAGGTAGGTCAGAGTTAGCCTGGCCAGTTGCCTCTGTGCAACTGTTGACAAATTTGGTAATGGCATCATTCATATTGCTGAATGTGCCTGCCTGCATAATAAGTTTTACCTTATCGATAGCTGTATTTGGATGCCAAATCTGGTGAAAAGCCATCATTTATATAGGCTCCTTCAAGAGACTTAGCAAGTTTTTCCATCTATTGGGTGTATTTATTGGCTGTTTTACTTTTCTGTTGTAAATAAAGGAGTTTGGTAGAAATAAGTTCTACTGATTCTCCTTTTATGGACTTCTTCAATTGTGCAATTACTTTAACAATTGTCTGCTCATTGCTGATTAGGTTTCGAGCATAACCTTTTAATTTTATTTTTATTAAACTTATTGCAGTTGTTTCATGTGCGCCTTTTAGAGAGTCTATTAGGTGTAACGCGTCTATGAAGTTTTGTAGGTTCTCAGCCTTTCCATCAAATTCTGATAACAGAGATGAGGCTAAATTAAGAAATTCTACAACTGTTTGCGCCATGATTGAGTTTGAACTTGTACTTTTAACTGCAGTGTTTCTATGTTACTTTGAAAAATTGAAAATTGTTTTATGTTTATTTGGAATTTAGTTAAAAAAAAAATTAACTTTCATTAGATTGATTGTTGTTGGGAGTTAGCAATATGACTGAATCGTCATCGGAGCTCTCCAGATCAACAACCTCGATTTTGTCTCTAAAAAGTTCGAGTATCCATATTGGAAAGTCCCTGTTTGGTAATTGTTTGGTATAGCGGACTTTAACTGATCATTTCTTTGAAATTATCATTCTGTTCACCATTATCTATTACATAACTGATGAATGGAAGATATTTCCTTAAATACTTAAGTTCCACTATATCCATAGTTCCCTATTATGTTGCAGCTTATATGGCCAGTTGTACATTGTTTCCATTAATTTTTGCTTTTTGTTTATACTGCATAATATGGAAAATATTTGTTTTTTTTTTTTATTAATTTTCTTTTTTTTTTTTGGTTTTACTTCTTCAGAAGTGCTAAGAGAACTCATTCTATACAAATTTTGTATAATCTATATATGAAGAAACAGAAAAATGGATTGATACATGCTAATGGATGTTATTCAAATCATTCTTTTTTTTTCAATTGTGTGGCAAATGAAAAATTCTCATTATATTTATTTCTTTTTCAA
Source organism: Drosophila sturtevanti (assembly GCA_018150375.1). Classification (NCBI taxonomy): domain Eukaryota; kingdom Metazoa; phylum Arthropoda; class Insecta; order Diptera; family Drosophilidae; genus Drosophila; species Drosophila sturtevanti. Next base: position 18,699 of record JAECWJ010000349.1, on the reverse strand, counting down.
ATTTAGTGTAATAATGGAAAAAAATATAAAAATTAAAATAAAAATATGTAAAAGTTTATATATTTATTATTTTTTTTAAAATTGTCAAATGTCGCCATTACTTTATATATACATATCATCAATTAGCTTATGTTATTATTAAACATTTATATTTTTTTTGTTTTCAATTTAAAAGTTTCAAAAGTAGCAAAAACTTGACTTTCATATTTCTGCGGTTTATCTATCCGTTTCTCTTTTTTTCCCTACTGCTTCGCTTTGATTTAAATTTGTTGTTTCTTTTAAATTTTTTAGTTTTTTATATTTTATACGTTTTGCAATTTTTTTTTTTATGTAATGTAAAAAAAATGTAATGTTTATCTATATATATTTATATGTAATGTTTATGTTGAATAATAAAACGTTGTTTGCATTTACATTTTTTTTCGTTTTTTTTTTTTATATTTTATACGTTTTGCAACATTTTTTTTTTTTTTTACGTTATCAACGCAGTGATACTCTATCTATTATTTTGTATGGCTTCACGGGCCATACTCTAATGGGCGATGCAGTTATCGCTTCCGTTTACAAAGAGTTTTTACATAATTTGTTTAGAAAAAAAAATTTTGTATGCCACGCAGGGCATTTAACATTATTGTTGGGCGCTCTTTGTAGCGCTGTCGGGTCACTTATCCTTGGTCTGGCTTGGAACGCCAGACGGGGCCGGTGCTGGCTGCACAGGCTTCCTTCTATGTTGGTCAGGTCGTATAGTCACTCAACTATTTACCAACGAGGTGGCTGTTGAGTATAGATGGGCGTGTACTGCGAGTACATAGCTGGGAGCTGGAGCGTTGCAGGGAATTTGTGCCAAATTGGGATGTCAGCTGAACGGATAGTTCTTAGGGCACGATGGAGCTGTTTTTGAGATTGGAATGTTTGCATAGGAAAGCTGGAGAAGTTGGAGCACTTTATTCGTAGTTCATCATCCTGTCCTTCTCATCGTTATTGACAGATGTGGGCCAGCAAGCAAACGGTAGAAATGATAGCGATAAATTTCATGTTGATTTTTGGTTTTTGAACTGCAAATTGTTGTCCTCTTTGTGTAATAACATTACATTGTTTTTTAAACATTATTGTTGTTTGTTGGTTGGTTGCTGGTTGCTTGGTAGGTAGGTTTGTTATTTGGATTGGTTTTGCATCATCATCATATTATGCCATTTCCTTGCTTTTATCCTTTGCTCTGTTTAGGCTGCACTCACATTGATATAATTTATTTTTTCTTCTTTTGGGCGTACAAGTGTCGTGACACTTGTCACGGTCGCCATGCAATGAATAGACAATTGTATTTATTTTAAAGGGAGCATGTCCGCTTTAATTGTTGTTCAAAATGAGAATGTTCTCTTGCTTTATTTAAAATCATTTCTTTAGCCTAAATACATAAGTTCTTTATATAGAGTTCTGTCGCTGCAAGCAGCGGCAGAACGGGAGTATATAGCATGCCATATGCATATATATGTACAGATGGTACATACTCAAAAAGTGCATACGCTAGCGTTCCCACGCTGCGGTCAGTCCGCATAAGTGACGGATCCTATTACTGCACTTATGTATATCTTTTTGATTATTTAAACTTATTTACTTTATGTTGAGCATATGACCACTGGTTACATTGTATACTCAACAATGCTGTGGGCATATGCTCATTTGGCATACAACATACTACACGGGCAATAAGCGGCTGTCAATCAACTCCAGTTGGTACTGGTCCGATTCTAAGACAGTATTAAAATGGCTCCGCATGGACCCCCGAAAGTTTCAGCAGTTTGTCATGCACCGTGTTGGCGAAATACTAGAAGTTTCTGATATCAATCAATGGAATTCGGTACCTACTAATGAAAACCTTGCAGATTTTGCTACCAAGGCATCCAACTCTAATAAATTCACAAAATGGCTCAACGGACCGGATTTCTTACTAAAGGAGCAGTCTGAATGGCCAATATGTACCGATCTGGGGCCGTCGCTGGAGCCGATAATAAACACTATTTATAAACACAATATTTTTCCAACTGGCTATATCGCGCCGTAGCGATCTTCATTTTCTACATAGAAAAATTACTGGCAAAACAAAGGATGGATTCACCACCGAAGGAAGTTTCTTACGAGATGATCAAGCGTGCGCAAACAATTATTCTAAGACATGCGCAATCTTCGGAATTCAAATCAGAAGCCTACAATCTAGCCCGAGGTAAACCCATAAAATCAAACTCCAAACTAATATTTTCTTAGATGAAAACCAATTGCTGCGCACCAGAGGACGAGCAGAAAACCTGTGCAGCCAGAATCAAATAGTGCTCGTATGGTCATCATGGTACGTGGCTTATAGTTAATTGGTATCACCAGGAAATGCACCACCCTTCTCATGAGACGTGTATTAACAGAATACGAGGCATCTACTACATACCACGTTTGCGAGTTCTTTACAGAAAGATGCGAAAGTCCTGCCAACGCTGTAAAAATCAGAGTGCCAAACCAATCGTACCCCAAATGGCACCTCTACCAGCAGCTAGGCTGGCCGCCTACCAACGACCGTTCACATACGTCGGCGTCGACTACTTTGGCCCTCTTCTTGTGACGGTAGGACGGCGCAGGGAGAAGAGGTTGGGCGTTATCTTCACCTGCCTAACCATAAGGGCAGTACATTTGGAATTGGCATGTTCTCTGTATACCGCTTAATGCATTATGTGCATCCGAAACTTGTGTAACCGGCGTGGAACTCCGAGGGAGATCTATAGCGACAACGGAACCAATTTTAAAGCTGCTGAATAGGTTATTTGCGACGGGCTGCAAAAAGTCAACATTAACGAAGTCAAATCGTCGTTTAATAACATCAAATGGAAATTTAACCCACCTGCGGCTCCCCATATGGAGGGAGCGACTTGTACGCTCCGTATAAACGGTGCTCTATGCAATTTATCCGGCTAAAAAGTTCACCAGCGAAGGCCTGCAAAGCGCTCTCTGGGAGGTGGAATATATACTAAATTCCAGACCTCTTACGTTTGTTTTACTGGACAGCGAAGATGACGAGGCTATCACACCAAACCTTCTGTTGATTGGATCAGCAGGCGGCTATAAACCAATCTTTGACCCAACATTTAGCGTGCGGCATATGTGGCAGGCCGCGCAACAATTCGCCGATCAATTCTGGCGGCGTTCGGTGAAGGAATATGTTCCCGACCTGACTAGACGTGGCAATTGTGCAATTACTTTAACAATTGTCTGCTCATTGCTGATTAGGTTTCGAGCATAACCTTTTAATTTTATTTTTATTAAACTTATTGCAGTGGTTTCATGTGCGCCTTTTAGAAGGTCTATTAGGTGAAACGCGTCTATGAAGTTTTGTAGGTTCTCAGCCTTTCCATCAAATTCTGATAACAGAGATGAGGCTAAATTAAGAAATTCTACAACTGTTTGCGCCATGATTGAGTTTGAACTTGTACTTTTAACTGCAGTGTTTCTATGTTACTTTGAAAAATTGAAAATTGTTTTATGTTTATTTGGAATTTAGTTAAAAAAAAAATTAACTTTCATTAGATTGATTGTTGTTGGGAGTTAGCAATATGACTGAATCGTCATCGGAGCTCTCCAGATCAACAACCTCGATTTTGTCTCTAAAAAGTTCGTGTATCCATATTGGAAAGTCCCTGTTTGGTAATTGTTTGGTATAGCGGACTTTAAGTGACTCTTCGATAATTTCCGCAACATTTTTCCTAAACTTTTTGTTATTCTCATTCCATTCCATCATTTCTTTGAAATTATCATTCTGTTCACCATTATCTATTACATAACTGATGAATGGAAGATATTTCCTTAAATACTTAAGTTCCACTATATCCATAGTTCCCTATTATGTTGCAGCTTATATGGCCAGTTGTACATTGTTTCCATTAATTTTTGCTTTTTGTTTATACTGCATAATATGGAAAATATTTGTTTTTTTTTTTTATTAATTTTCTTTTTTTTTTTGGTTTTACTTCTTCAGAAGTGCTAAGAGAACTCATTCTATACAAATTTTGTATAATCTATATATGAAGAAACAGAAAAATGGATTGATACATGCTAATGGATGTTATTCAAATCATTCTTTTTTTTCAATTGTGTGGCAAATGAAAAATTCTCATTATATTTATTTCTTTTTCAAATTTAGTGTAATAATGGAAAAAATATAAAAATTAAAATAAAAAATATGTAAAAATTTATATATTTATTATTTTTTTAAAATTGTCAAATGTCGCCATTGCTTTATATATACATATCATCAATTAGCTTATGTTATTATTAAACATTTATATTTTTTTTGTTTTCAATTTAAAAGTTTCAAAAGTAGCAAAAACTTGACTTTCATATTTCTGCGGTTTATCTATCCGTTTCTCTTTTTTCTTCTAATGCTTCGCTTTGATTTAAATTTGTTGTTTCTTTTAAATTTTTTAGTTTTTTATATTTTATACGTTTTGCAATTTTTTTTTTAATGTAATGTAAAAAAATGTAATGTTTATCTATATATATTTATATGTAATGTTTATGTTGAATAATAAAACGTTGTTTGCATTTAAATTTTTTTTTGTTTTTTTTTTTATATTTTATACGTTTTGCAACATTTTTTTTTTTTTTTTTTACGTTATCAACGCAGTGATACTCTATCTATTATTTTGTATGGCTTCACGGGCCATACTCTAATGGGCGATGCAGTTATCGCTTCCGTTTACAAAGAGTTTTTACATAATTTGTTTAGAAAAAAAAAATTTTGTATGCCACGCAGGGCATTTAACATTATTGTTGGGCGCTCTTTGTAGCGCTGTCGGGTCACTTATCCTTGGTCTGGCTTGGAACGCCAGACGGGGCCGGTGCTGGCTGCACAGGCTTCCTTCTATGTTGGTCAGGTCGTATAGTCACTCAACTTTTTACCAACGAGGTGGCTGTTGAGTATAGATGGGCGTGTACTGCGAGTACATAGCTGGGAGCTGGAGCGTTGCAGGGAATTTGTGCCAAATTGGGATGTCAGCTGAACGGATAGTTCTTAGGGCACGATGGAGCTGTTTTTGAGATTGGAGTGTTTGCATAGGAAAGCTGGAGAAGTTGGAGCACTTTATTCGTAGTTCATCATCCTGTCCTTCTCATCGTTATTGACAGATGTGGGCCAGCAAGCAAACGGTAGAAATGATAGCGATAAATTTCATGTTGATTTTTGGTTTTTGAACTGCAAATTGTTGTCCTCTTTGTGTAATGTTAAATGTTTTTTAAACATTATTGTTGTTTGTTGGTTGGTTGCTGGTTGCTTGGTAGGTAGGTTTGTTATTTGGATTGGTTTTGCATCATCATCATATTATGCCATTTCCTTGCTTTTATCCTTTGCTCTGTTTAGGCTGCACTCACATTGATATAATTTATTTTTTCTTCTTTTGGGCGTACAAGTGTCGTGACACTTGTCACGGTCGCCATGCAATGAATAGACAATTGTATTTATTTTAAAGGGAGCATGTCCGCTTTAATTGTTGTTCAAAATGAGAATGTTCTCTTGCTTTATTTAAAATCATTTCTTTAGCCTAAATACATAAGTTCTTTATATAGAGTTCTGTCGCTGCAAGCAGCGGCAGAACGGGAGTATATAGCATGCCATATGCATATATATGTACAGATGGTACATACTCAAAAAGTGCTTACGCTAGCGTTCCCACGCTGCGGTCAGTCCGCATAAGCGACGGATCCTATTACTGCACTTATGTATATCTTTTTGATTATTTAAACTTATTTACTTTATGTTGAGCATATGACCACTGGTTACATTGTATACTCAACAATGCTGTGGGCATATGCTCATTTGGCATACAACATACTACACGGGCAATAAGCGGCTGTCAATCAACTCCAGTTGGTACTGGTCCGATTCTAAGACAGTATTAAAATGGCTCCGCATGGACCCCCGAAAGTTTCAGCAGTTTGTCATGCACCGTGTTGGCGAAATACTAGAAGTTTCTGATATCAATCAATGGAATTCGGTACCTACTAATGAAAACCTTGCAGATTTTGCTACCACGGCATCCAACTCTAATAAATTCACAAAATGGCTCAACGGACCGGATTTCTTACTAAAGGAGCAGTCTGAATGGCCAATATGTACCGATCTGGGGCCGTCGCTGGAGCCGATAATAAACACTATTTATAAACACAATATTTTTCCAACTGGCTATATCGAGCCGTAGCGATCTTCATTTTCTACATAGAAAAATTACTGGCAAAACAAAGGATGGATTCACCACCGAAGGAAGTTTCTTACGAGATGATCAAGCGTGCGCAAACAATTATTCTAAGACATGCGCAATCTTCGGAATTCAAATCAGAAGCCTACAATCTAGCCCGAGGTAAACCCATAAAATCAAACTCCAAACTAATATTTTCTTAGATGAAAACCAATTGCTGCGCACCAGAGGACGAGCAGAAAACCTGTGCAGCCAGAATCAAATAGTGCTCGTATGGTCATCATGGTACGTGGCTTATAGTTAATTGGTATCACCAGGAAATGCACCACACTTCTCATGAGACGTGTATTAACAGAATACGAGGCATCTACTACATACCACGTTTCCGAGTTCTTTACAGAAAGATGCGAAAGTCCTGCCAACGCTGTAAAAATCAGAGTGCCAAACCAATCGTACCCCAAATGGCACCTCTACCAGCAGCTAGGCTGGCCGCCTACCAACGACCGTTCACATACGTCGGCGTCGACTACTTTGGCCCTCTTCTTGTGACGGTAGGACGGCGCAGGGAGAAGAGGTTGGGCGTTATCTTCACCTGCCTAACCATAAGGGCAGTACATTTGGAATTGGCATGTTCTCTGTATACCGCTTAATGCATTATGTGCATCCGAAACTTGTGTAACCGGCGTGGAACTCCGAGGGAGATCTATAGCGACAATGGAACCAATTTTAAAGCTGCTGAATAGGTTATTTGCGACGGGCTGCAAAAAGTCAACATTAACGAAGTCAAATCGTCGTTTAATAACATCAAATGGAAATTTAACCCACCTGCGGCTCCCCATATGGAGGGAGCGACTTGTACGCTCCGTATAAACGGTGCTCTATGCAATTTATCCGGCTAAAAAGTTCACCAGCGAAGGCCTGCAAAGCGCTCTCTGGGAGGTGGAATATATACTAAATTCCAGACCTCTTACATTTGTTTTACTGGACAGCGAAGATGACGAGGCTATCACACCAAACCTTCTGTTGATTGGATCAGCAGGCGGCTATAAACCAATCTTTGACCCAACATTTAGCGTGCGGCATATGTGGCAGGCCGCGCAACAATTCGCCGATCAATTCTGGCGGCGTTCGGTGAAGGAATATGTTCCCGACCTGACTAGACGTGGCAATTGTGCAATTACTTTAACAATTGTCTGCTCATTGCTGATTAGGTTTCGAGCATAACCTTTTAATTTTATTTTTATTAAACTTATTGCAGTGGTTTCATGTGCGCCTTTTAGAAGGTCTATTAGGTGAAACGCGTCTATGAAGTTTTGTAGGTTCTCAGCCTTTCCATCAAATTCTGATAACAGAGATGAGGCTAAATTAAGAAATTCTACAACTGTTTGCGCCATGATTGAGTTTGAACTTGTACTTTTAACTGCAGTGTTTCTATGTTACTTTGAAAAATTGAAAATTGTTTTATGTTTATTTGGAATTTAGTTAAAAAAAAAATTAACTTTCATTAGATTGATTGTTGTTGGGAGTTAGCAATATGACTGAATCGTCATCGGAGCTCTCCAGATCAACAACCTCGATTTTGTCTCTAAAAAGTTCGTGTATCCATATTGGAAAGTCCCTGTTTGGTAATTGTTTGGTATAGCGGACTTTAAGTGACTCTTCGATAATTTCCGCAACATTTTTCCTAAACTTTTTGTTATTCTCATTCCATTCCATCATTTCTTTGAAATTATCATTCTGTTCACCATTATCTATTACATAACTGATGAATGGAAGATATTTCCTTAAATACTTAAGTTCCACTATATCCATAGTTCCCTATTATGTTGCAGCTTATATGGCCAGTTGTACATTGTTTCCATTAATTTTTGCTTTTTGTTTATACTGCATAATATGGAAAATATTTGTTTTTTTTTTTTTATTAATTTTCTTTTTTTTTTTGGTTTTACTTCTTCAGAAGTGCTAAGAGAACTCATTCTATACAAATTTTGTATAATCTATATATGAAGAAACAGAAAAATGGATTGATACATGCTAATGGATGTTATTCAAATCATTCTTTTTTTTCAATTGTGTGGCAAATGAAAAATTCTCATTATATTTATTTCTTTTTCAAATTTAGTGTAATAATGGAAAAAAATATAAAAATTAAAATAAAAATATGTAAAAATTTATATATTTATTATTTTTTTTAAAATTGTCAAATGTCGCCATTACTTTATATATACATATCATCAATTAGCTTATGTTATTATTAAACATTTATATTTTTTTTGTTTTCAATTTAAAAGTTTCAAAAGTAGCAAAAACTTGACTTTCATATTTCTGCGGTTTATCTATCCGTTTCTCTTTTTTCTTCTACTGCTTCGCTTTGATTTAAATTTGTTGTTTCTTTTAAATTTTTTAGTTTTTTATATTTTATACGTTTTGCAATTTTTTTTTAATGTAATGTAAAAAAATGTAATGTTTATCTATATATATTTATATGTAATGTTTATGTTGAATAATAAAACGTTGTTTGCATTTACATTTTTTTTTCGTTTTTTTTTTATATTTTATACGTTTTGCAACATTTTTTTTTTTTTTTTACGTTATCAACGCAGTGATACTCTATCTATTATTTTGTATGGCTTCACGGGCCATACTCTAATGGGCGATGCAGTTATCGCTTCCGTTTACAAAGAGTTTTTACATAATTTGTTTAGAAAAAAAAATTTTGTATGCCACGCAGGGCATTTAACATTATTGTTGGGCGCTCTTTGTAGCGCTGTCGGGTCACTTATCCTTGGTCTGGCTTGGAACGCCAGACGGGGCCGGTGCTGGCTGCACAGGCTTCCTTCTATGTTGGTCAGGTCGTATAGTCACTCAACTTTTTACCAACGAGGTGGCTGCTGAGTATAGATGGGCGTGTACTGCGAGTACATAGCTGGGAGCTGGAGCGTTGCAGGGAATTTGTGCCAAATTGGGATGTCAGCTGAACGGATAGTTCTTAGGGCACGATGGAGCTGTTTTTGAGATTGGAGTGTTTGCATAGGAAAGCTGGAGAAGTTGGAGCACTTTATTCGTAGTTCATCATCCTGTCCTTCTCATCGTTATTGACAGATGTGGGCCAGCAAGCAAACGGTAGAAATGATAGCGATAAATTTCATGTTGATTTTTGGTTTTTGAACTGCAAATTGTTGTCCTCTTTGTGTAATGTTAAATGTTTTTTAAACATTATTGTTGTTTGTTGGTTGGTTGCTGGTTGCTTGGTAGGTAGGTTTGTTATTTGGATTGGTTTTGCATCATCATCATATTATGCCATTTCCTTGCTTTTATCCTTTGCTCTGTTTAGGCTGCACTCACATTGATATAATTTATTTTTTCTTCTTTTGGGCGTACAAGTGTCGTGACACTTGTCACGGTCGCCATGCAATGAATAGACAATTGTATTTATTTTAAAGGGAGCATGTCCGCTTTAATTGTTGTTCAAAATGAGAATGTTCTCTTGCTTTATTTAAAATCATTTCTTTAGCCTAAATACATAAGTTCTTTATATAGAGTTCTGTCGCTGCAAGCAGCGGCAGAACGGGAGTATATAGCATGCCATATGCATATATATGTACAGATGGTACATACTCAAAAAGTGCTTACGTTAGCGTTCCCACGCTGCGGTCAGTCCGCATAAGCGACGGATCCTATTACTGCACTTATGTATATCTTTTTGATTATTTAAACTTATTTACTTTATGTTGAGCATATGACCACTGGTTACATTGTATTCTCAACAATGCTGTGGGCATATGCTCATTTGGCATACAACATACTACACGGGCAATAAGCGGCTGTCAATCAACTCCAGTTCAGTTCGGTGTGAGCTATCAAACCTTACGCACGTACTAGCGCATCGCGAAAGTGATATTTCTTATCTCTCACATTCAACTTAAAACAAAAACAAAATAAAAAGAACAAATAGTCTGGCTGGCGTCGATATGTCGCCAATACAGAGCAGAAAAGTTCCAAAAACGGACACTGGTCAACGGCAGAGCAACAACAACTATTACCAACCGTTACAAGCGCTAGATGACCCAACTGTAAACGACAATTGTGATGAAGTAATTGTCAAAAATATAAAAACTCACGTTCCTCCTATTACGGTACTTAAAATTAGTACTGAACAACTGCATGGTATTTGCAAATTACTAAACAGACTAATCAATCAAAAAAATATCTATTGGGGTCAAATTACACCGCGATAAAGAGGTGTAATTTGCTCCCACCTGCAAAGCTCCAAACATGAGTTTGTCTCCTTTGCAATAAAACGTAATAAACCATACAAAGCAGTGCTTACGTGCCTTGATGACACTCCGGTCGATGAAGTTAAAAACAAACTTATCCAAATGGGACTTCAATGTACAGATGTCAAGTTTATCCAAAGGAAATGGCCCAACAACAGTAGTTTCTCGCTGTATGTAGTTTACTTTGTCAACAAATCAACCAGTATAAACGAGCTGAAGAAAAACTACTCTGTCATTGACCACATCAGAGTCAAATGGGACTACCAAAGACGCAGGCCAAACACCGTTACACAGTGCTACAACTGCCAGATGTTCGGGCACGGATCGTCCTATTGTAGTGTAAAGTCATGGCTCACATAAGTCAAATGCAGTGGAGTGCCCAGGCAGAATAAACTATATGAAGGCAAGGGATAAAGGCGTCACCAAAGCACGGGCAGTCAGAACACCTTTACAGGCACCACAGATAAACTGCGTTAAAACATTTCCAACCCTTAATGGACAGATATCTGAACCATTAAAGACAACCTGGGCCAGGCAAACAGAGTTAAGTAGTGATCTCTTCTCGTTAGACGAGTTAAAAAAACTTACTTTTGAGCTCATTAGTAATCTCAGAAATTGTAAATCCAAGTCTGATCAGTTTGAGGTAATAACCTCACTGGCTTTTAAATTTCTCTCTTAATGATAGACAAATTAAAGATCATTGCGTGGAATGCCAGGGGTATTCAAAACAAAAAAGAAGAATTTTGTCACTTCCTATCCGACAACGACATTGACATTTGCCTTGTATCTGAAACCTGGTTAAGAAATCAAATCTTCCTTAAGATTCGTAATTATAGTTGTTACAGGAACGATCGTATGACTAGCAGAGGGGGTGGGGTAGCAATCTTTATTAAGAAAAATATTCGCCACTCTTTGCTACCTCTCCCAAATACAAAAATTATTGAAACAATTGGCGCAAAAATCTTCATTAGTGATGGCTCAGAGATATCCATCTTCTCTTGCTATTTCCCAGGGGGCCGCGAAAATTCCTCTAAAAAACAGCTTTTTCAGGCCGATTTACATAAGTTGTGTAGTGCAAATGGAACATACATTCTGGGAGGGGATTTTAATTGCAGACATCAGTCATGGGGATGCTTTAGAGCGAACTCGTGGGGTAACCTCCTAAAATCTAAAGTAGACTGCAGGAACTTCTATCTAATGCACCCCTGTGAACATACATATTACCCAGCAGAAGTCACGGACAACCCTCAACTTTAGATATTTTCCTTACAAATCGTCCTGATTATCTAGCTAGCCCACGAGTGTTACACACACTAAATTCTGATCACCTCCCAGTGCTGATTGAGGTATCAGTCAACCCTACCGCCACCGCAAAGTGCTTTTACTTCGATGTAAAAAGAGCAAACTGGATAAGATTCGCTCGTTTCGTCGAAAATTCGCTTCCTCACCTAAACTTAAACTCAATGTGCCGCATAGAAGATGTTGATGATATGATTAACGTTTTTAGTGAAGTCCTTCGTAAGGCTAAAGATGTTAGCATCCCAAAGAAACAAGTAAAATTTTCCCCTAAACCATTACCGCAAAACATCCTCAACCTTATAAAGAGTAGAAACATACGAAGGCGCACCTGGCTAAGGTATCGTCACCAATCCGATCTCATCCTTTACAAACGGTTAAACAAGCTGATCTCCAAGGCGATACTAGAATTTAGAAATAAATCCTGGAATATCACTCTAGCAGCTTTAGATAAAGGTTCTTCCCCTTTTTGGAAACTCTCCAAAATTATTAGAAAGAAGCACTTGAATATTCCAACATTAGTAAATAACGATATCAGTTACTCGACAGACGAAGAAAAAGCTGAGGCGTTAGCTCAATCTTTTAGACTAAACCATATTTTATCTGCTGGGCTCGGTGATCCAGTAACTAAAGCCGCTGTCGATGCCCCAATCCTCTCAGTCGCGCAATTATCTATAGAGCCGCTAAATAACTACCTTGTTAGCTCCAGCGTCATAAAAGATATACTTAAAAGGCTTAAAAAGAAGAAATCTCCAGGAATTGATAAAATTGACAATCTATGCTTAAAAATTCTACCTACGAAGGGAATAAAGTTTATCACTTACATAGTTAATAAATGCCTAGAGCTATGTTATTTCCCTTCTGTTTGGAAATGTGCCAAAGTTATTCCCATTTCAAAACAAAATAAGCCTGTCAATTTGCTCTCATCCTACAGGCCTATTAGCCTTTTGTCAGCAGTCAGCAAAATACTAGAGAAGGTTATCAAAGATAAATTAACTGATTTTGTTGAAACTGAAAATATCCTTCCAAGTCATCAGTTTGGCTTTAGAAGCGAACACAATACTATTCAGCCCCTCTGCAGAATTAAAAAAATTATTAAAAATAATTTTTCTAGTTCCATGTCAACGGGAATGGTATTGCTAGATATCAAAGCCGCATTTGACTCAGTGTGGCATGACGGCCTAATACACAAAATGTTACGTTTTAATTTCCCCCCTGCGGCCATAAAGATAGTTCAAAGTTATCTAAAAAACAGATCCTTTGTCGTACATTTAGGAAATGCTTTATCCTCAGCAATTAATATTTCAGCAGGCTGTCCCCAAGGCTCATGCCTATCCCCTATTCTATATAATATATATACCTCTGATTTCCCAATATTACCTCAATGCACAACCTCAGTTTTTGCGGACGACACAGCAATTCTGTGTGGGGGAATACTTTCGGCAGATATAACTCGAAACCTCCAAGCAGCTTATGACTCTTTAGGTACATACTTCTCCCAATGGAAAATTTTTCTCTGCGCAGAAAAGACCAAGGCAATATTGTTCACAAAAAAACGGAAAGACATCTATGTGCCAATAACAGATATCAGATTGGGCTCGGAATACATAAAGTGGGATCCAAATGTGAGGTACTTGGGTATTACACTGGACAAAAGACTAACATTCAATGACCATATAACCAATACAAACAAAAAACTCAAATACATATATGGTCCGTACGCTATATCCCTTTATAAATATAAACTCGAGACTAAATATAGAAAACAAAATGTTTTTGTTTAGGTCAATTTTCCAAGCAGTTACGTTTTACGGTGCACCAGTCTGGTCTGATATAGCCAAATGTCACATAAGTCAGTTGCAAATCACACAAAATAAAGTCTTGAAGCTTATTCTAAATCTTCCTTGGCATCATTCCACGATTGATCTACATTGCCGAGCCAATGTTGAATTCGTAGATATTAGATTATCGCGACTATCGCAAAATTTCATAACCAAGTGTAATGACTCAACGTATTCACATATAAACGACCTGGCATAGCCATTTAGATTTAGTTTTAGTTTTAGTTTAAGTATTATTAAGTGTTTAAGTTAGCTTGTAATAAATGAACATGGGGTTTTCTACTTCTTTGATTTTTTCCCCAAATAATCATGTCATCTTATATGCCATATGTCATGTTCTAAATAAATATCTAAGTAGAAAAGACCTAGTTCCTTGTCTATACTCTTAAACTAATGTAAGATACCATTCACAAAAAAAAAATCTGTATTATAACAAAGAGTGAAATAAAATTGAAAATTGAATCAACTCCAGTTGGTACTGGTCCGATTCTAAGACAGTATTAAAATGGCTCCGCATGGACCCCCGAAAGTTTCAGCAGTTTGTCATGCACCGTGTTGGCGAAATACTAGAAGTTTCTGATATCAATCAATGGAATTCGGTACCTACTAATGAAAACCTTGCAGATTTTGCTACCAAGGCATCCAACTCTAATAAATTCACAAAATGGCTCAACGGACCGGATTTCTTACTAAAGGAGCAGTCTGAATGGCCAATATGTACCGATCTGGGGCCGTCGCTGGAGCCGATAATAAACACTATTTATAAACACAATATTTTTCCAACTGGCTATATCGCGCCGTAGCGATCTTCATTTTCTACATAGAAAAATTACTGGCAAAACAAAGGATGGATTCACCACCGAAGGAAGTTTCTTACGAGATGATCAAGCGTGCGCAAACAATTATTCTAAGACATGCGCAATCTTCGGAATTCAAATCAGAAGCCTACAATCTAGCCCGAGGTAAACCCATAAAATCAAACTCCAAACTAATATTTTCTTAGATGAAAACCAATTGCTGCGCACCAGAGGACGAGCAGAAAACCTGTGCAGCCAGAATCAAATAGTGCTCGTATGGTCATCATGGTACGTGGCTTATAGTTAATTGGTATCACCAGGAAATGCACCACACTTCTCATGAGACGTGTATTAACAGAATACGAGGCATCTACTACATACCACGTTTGCGAGTTCTGTACAGAAAGATGCGAAAGTCCTGCCAACGCTGTAAAAATCAGAGTGCCAAACCAATCGTACCCCAAATGGCACCTCTACCAGCAGCTAGGCTGGCCGCCTACCAACGACCGTTCACATACGTCGGCGTCGACTACTTTGGCCCTCTTCTTGTGACGGTAGGACGGCGCAGGGAGAAGAGGTGGGGCGTTATCTTCACCTGCCTAACCATAAGGGCAGTACATTTGGAATTGGTATTTTCTCTGTATACCGCTTAATGCATTATGTGCATCCGAAACTTGTGTAACCGGCGTGGAACTCCGAGCAACATCAAATGGAAATTTAACCCACCTGCGGCTCCCCATATGGGGGGAGCGACTTGTACGCTCCGTAAAAACGGTGCTCTATACAATTTATCCGGCTAAAAAGTTCACCAGCGAAGGCCTGCAAAGCGCTCTCTGGGAGGTGGAATATATACTAAATACCAGACCTCTTACATTTGTTTTACTGGACAGCGAAGATGACGAGGCTATCACACCAAACCATCTGTTAATTGGATCAGCAGGCGGCTATAAGCCAATCTTTGACACAACATTTAGCGTGCGGCATATGTGGCAGGCCGCGCAACAATTCGCCGACCAATTCTGGCGGTGTTGGGTGAAGAAATATGTTCCCGACCTGACTAGACGTGGCAAGTGGCTTACAAAAAAACCACCAATAGCAGTCGGAGACTTCGTCTTAGTGGTGGATGAAAATCTGCCACGCAACAGCTGGCCTAAAGGTGTGATCCAGCATATAATTCTGGCCAAAAACAATCAAGTGAGACGAGTGCTGATCAAGACAACCAGCGGGACTTTGCAGCGGCCTGTGGTAGCTGTACTGGACGTCGGCAGTATGGAAGGAAAATCAGGCCACGAAGCGGACAAGCTTACGGGGGGAGAATGTTGCCTCCGAAATTTTATGACCACCCACGCAGTCAGTAGATGGTTTTAACCCATTACATTTACAATTAAATATATTTTCTTTTGCACTTTTATTCTTAGCAAAACGCCAGCCTATATGCTGGGAATTTAACCTTTGCATCTGTGCTTTAGTTTCAAAGTCGCTTCTATGTTTGTTGCCATACAGATAGCAAATTAGTTGACGACAGAAACTACATAGGCACAGTTTAATTTTAAAGTTGTACCATCAACGTAATATTAAAATAATTTATATTAGGTTAACACACGTGGAGTTAATAAATGAATTTGAAACTGAAAAACTGTGTTGGTCTGCTACAAATTCCGCCGTATAGAAAATCAACGTCTAACTCAACACTAATGTTTTCATTGGTTAACGAACATTCCGTCAATTGGCCAAATATCCAGTTTACAAGAACGGTAAAGTTGCGGCCGCTGTCGATCCATACGTCCAGCAGCGTTGAATCCAGAACTCAATGTGATCTACAAGTTAAAAATACCTCAAGAGCCGCAAAAAGCAGCAAACAAGATTATTACTAACTCTTAATACACACTCTCTATTTTTTTTTCACATACATTACATATCGCAGAAACAAGCAGAAGGTTAGTTTTTACTCCACAGAAGACGAACACATACATATGTTTGTTTTCTATCTTTTTGTACAATACAAAACAGTACACATTTATAACATATAATAAATTTTAACACCAAATTGTTTTGTTTTATTCATTCTACAAAGTGAATAAAAATTTCCCGCCAATTTCGGCGCAGACATCAGCTCACTAATCAGCTGACTTTGAAGCTTGATCAGAATGACAGGCTTGCATGTTTGGCAAAGGCGCTCATCGATTTTTTTTATTTAGGGACTCTAGTTTAAATATACTGAAATATAATAAGTACTTGCTTCCACAAAATTTTCGATTTTATTTGGGAATTCTTGGGAATTATTTGGGAATTCCGCCCGCATTGCAATGCAAAACATATATTAAATTCTTTGTCCCGTACCAGACCAATTTGGAATTTTCAACACGATATTAACCAGCGACGTAATATATTCATTCAAAAGCAATTTCTATTGTTTTGCTTTCGCAGTTTTAACTATTATCATCCAGGCCCGACAAACCAATATATAAATTTTTCGCATAGCGGCACACAGCTCCACGAATGTGAGCGTTGGCCGCGTTAGTTTCGTGCAATTCCCAGCCACTTTTTCTTTTTAAACCAGTGGTAGTAGGACGCCACATTGTCTAAAAGGGGCTTAAATTCGATCCAGGAGCCAGTTCCATCAAATAATCCTGCTGGAGGACGAACCCAATATGTACCGTCATTCGTTGATACTGCCTACGGTGGCGCCTCCTCTTTTGGTTTACTGCGTCTTCAGATTGGGCTAGCGCATTATTAGCAGCTCTGCTCCTACGCTCCTTCCTTGAAGGCGTTTTCCATGTGGTGAGCCCGGTCGCAGTAGACGAATCTAACCCCACACATCAATGAATCAAAATTTCGCCTTTGGTAGGAGCCAGTATGTCACCCGTGGCCGAGCGGTTCCTTCGGGTGATGAAGACTGGTTGAAGGGGTTAAGCTGCACCGGAAACCAAACATTTTAACGGAGAATTTTTTAATAATTATTTTTATTACAAGTGGCAGGCAGAATACAACGAAATTTAATTTGTCAGTTTAAGATGCTTCTGGACACTTAAACTTAGTTTTATCAGAAACGGTTGACTATTTTACATAGAAGCGATCTTTCGTGAGCAGGGATGAATCTCGAAATCTCTGTTATTTTTTAAACGAATGTCAGGAAATTATACTCCTTATGGTTCTGCTAAATTATGTAAAGACAATCTGCAAGGGTATACGAACTTCGGCAAAGATGAAGTTAGCCTATCCTACTAGTTACGTTTAGACAAACCGTCATAAATAAAGATGCGTTTTTCGACTCTGAATACCTAAGGCAAAAGCCATTCTATTGCATATAATTGGGATAATGGGTTTTAAAGGATTGCTCATGTTTTCTAATAATGCTTTAAATTTAAAAATAATGGTTA
Organism: Drosophila sturtevanti; assembly: GCA_018150375.1. Lineage (NCBI taxonomy): Eukaryota > Metazoa > Arthropoda > Insecta > Diptera > Drosophilidae > Drosophila > Drosophila sturtevanti. The sequence continues at coordinate 878 of JAECWJ010000349.1, read as the reverse complement.
ATACTTACGGCACCAATAACCACAATTCTGTCGAAATGATGGATGTATACATGAACAAAAACGCGAAACAATCTTGTTAAAATTTTGCGACTTAAACTAGGGTACGTCCTAGGGAACGGAACATCTGCAAAAAAAAATGTATGAGTTTATCAAATGGATTGTTTCTTAAGATTTATATTTTGCATAAGCCAACACATGTCACCAAACCTTCAAATAGTATTCACAAATTAAAAAACTACTGGTTTGCATTAGCCAGCTAAAAAACAAAAATTGCTTAGTAATAAAAAAGAAGCCACTAAACTTATTCTAAAATAGAGCCGATTGTAATCAGAACAATAGACACGAAATACTTTGTTAGAAGTTCAATTGATTGTATTATTTAAGTGAGGAAACATAATTCACCGTACAATAAACTTCAAGGGACATACAAAAAATCACTTCCTTTTTTTTCCAATATAGTAGTCCGATCCAGATTAATTACTTGACCAACCCATTTTTTTTTTTGCAAGATCATTGTTATAAATAGTTTTACCGTGTCTTTGTGATATAAAGTATATTAGTATAAGATTGGGCTTAAGGATTATCCACGTCTATTTAAATGGACAAAATTTCCCGCGTTAACAATAATCATACCTATTTTCAAAGCGTCAGAAGTTAATTTCGGGGATAGCCCCAGCGAATTAATTCAGAGGAACCTATCCTAGAAATACTCCTAGTCTTTCATGTCTGTATTTAGATCTATATGTAATTCCACATTTAGTTACGAGATAAAAAAAAACAGGTCAAATAGAAACTCTCCAAAATTATTATAAAGAAGCACTTGAACATTTCAACATTAGTTAATAACGATCTCAGTCAATCGACAGACGCAGAAAAGG